>KZ106738.1:40138-76486 GCA_000504385.2 Exutisphaerella laricina CBS 326.52
AGTACTACGGTGGGTGACCACGTGGGAATACCCTGTGTTGTATGTTTTGCATTTCTTTTTGCTCAGTCGCGGGCTGATAGCAAGGGTGCTGCATCATGCCATGTTCGAAAGAGATGCTGTTGGACCTTGCCAAGGCGATCTGTTGTGGTTAAAATGCGGCGGTGGTGGTGGTGGTGGTGGTGATTTGACTAGGATATGAAACAGTGAGAGGGTAGTTTAATGCGCTGCGGAGCTCCTTGGGGCAACTGTTCTGCTTCAATATTTGCATAAGCGTTCTAGTCGATCGTCTAGGACGGAAGAAGTCCTTCCAATGTCCGCCCGCGTTTGGCTTGAGGCTGTTTGCCGGCATCGAGTACGAAATCTGTATCACGCTTGTCGCGACGTTATCCTTGATGGAGCACGACCAATGGGGACGCTAGCCAAGCTGGTGCAGTTTCACGCCAATATGTATCTGCGAAGGCGGGTCGCCAGCGCTGGCCAGACCACGTCGCAGGACGGCCAACGTTCGGGCAAGAGGGACATGCTGCTCGTGAACGGAGTTGAGGCTTGCTGCGGACCTGCAGACGCTACCCCCGGCGCGATGCCTGGCCAGATGGGATCCTGACATTTTTTTGATAGCTATGCTCTCTGCGCTGTAGTGCTTGGACGAATTCGTGTCGCGCCCGGTAAGACCTTCCGTGGATTCAGCAGTTGTGCTTGTAAGCGCTGCTAGCTCTCCATGCCTTCGCTCATTGGCGCTTGTGAGCGGTGCCGTTGGACATCTTGGCAGTTGGGTTTCCGCTCGCATGATCATGGTCATGGTGGTCATGATCGTGGCCGTGCGGCTCCTCAATCGCTTCTCTATCCTTGATGGTGAACTGATCAGCGAACGCTTCGTGGTCGGCAGTATTCGGGGTGAACCGGACGTTGACACGTCTAGTGCCTCTGACTTGAAGCGCGATTGCTTCGCGTATCTGTGCTTCCAGCTCGTTCGAAATTGAAACCGACCAGTCCTCGGGAACTTTGATCTCCACCTCAAACATGAGGTTTTGACCACTCTTGATGCCCTGGACGCCACGAAGCTGTGCATCGCTGCCAGTGAGCACTGTCCGCAGCGCTTTCTCTGCGCCTTCTCGTGCTTCGTCATCCATGCCGACATCTGCAAGCTCGAACAAGGCAGACTTGGTGTTGCCCCAACCAGCCTGTACGATCATGCCGGAAATGATTAGACCACCAACTGGGTCCAGCCATCTTGCACCTTCCAGGAAATGGCTAGCAACGATTGATAGAAGCGCCACGAACGCGGTCAAGCTATCGACCCGATGATGATATGCGTTACTAGACAGCACACTGCTGCGCTTCTCTTTCGCGACTTTCATGGTTGCTCGATACAGCCATTCTTTGACGACTATACTGCCAGCTGCGAGCCACGCAGCATTGATGTTCGGTCCTAGATCCAGATGTCCATGGTCATGTCCGTGGCTGTGTGCGTGCTCGAAGATGCCAGTCTGTTCAAGCATTTCGAAGATTTGCGGAAAGAATTGTTGGCTCAACGCCATGATCGCTTGTAGACCAATCATGATACCGCCTGAAAGAAGAACGCCAGATACTGCGAGAGCACCAAGAGACTCGATCTTGCCATATCCCATTGGAAACCGTGTCGTCGCAGGCTTCAATGAATATGAAATGGTTGCGAGCGTCATAACGTCCGATATGAGGTCTGATACAGAGTGCACTGCATCCGCCGTCAACCTGGTAGCACAATGCTGTTAGCGTTGTGTCACATGCTGTTTCTGCTGCATGCACCCGGCACTTCCTCTATACTGCTATCTCTGGGTATCTTACGCTTGCGAGTTGAATATATATCCTCCTGCTCCCTTCACTACAGCCATGCCCACGTTCACGTACAGCCCGATCCTCGTTATCCGCACTCCTGCATCCTTCTTATTCGTGCTCGTAAGATATGTATTATCATGGTTGTGGTGATGTCCTCCGTGCGAGTGTCCCATATGGCCTCGTTTCTGAGTGTTCTGACTCGCCATCGCTGTTGCTCTATTCGAGGCGTCCGGCAGTCTACTGTGGTGTACGATGTGAGACCACTGATGGGGAGAACGCTGGTTCGCAAGGGGTCGAGAAGCACAGGGTGAGCTGTTCACGATCGAGTTGGTCGCCGTGAGCAAGATCCGATGTTGGACCTTTAAGCGTGATATCTGAAGAAGCCAGGTGGTCTTGAAGTACTCGTGATGGCTCGTGTTACATGCATGTGGTGCCTTGAAACGCCGCAAACCCAGCGCCAGGAGCGGCATAAATAGACTGTTTTCAGGGGCGCAGCGAAGGTAAGGTGGTCGTCCAGCAACCGCGTAATTGACCCAGCAAATCTATACAGCCTCGAAAGCCACGAAATCTTACTACCAGACGCGTCGCAATCGATGTCCAGAACGCATAAGCAACAAGATCTACGCATGCATTCGGCGAAAATGCTTCAACGTGCGCGATGCGCTAGCTTTGCTAGCGCGCCTCGGCTCTTCGGCACGGCACGCGTGGGGCATCGCCAAGCATAGCAACATTCACTTCGCTACGACATCTTCCTCTTTCCCACAACGCCATCACAATCCTACAGCATGCGATCACGTCTTTCGTGCCGCTCGTCAGAACCCCTCGAACAGCTGCACCCATATGTGCAAAAATTTCACGTCATTACGGCGCGCGAAAGAAGCCTGGCTGTGCCATTGTCCACTGGACTACTTATGGAGATTGTGCTATGAACAACAGGCCAAACCATTACGAAAAGCCGACAGCGCGCAAAGCACGAGCCTTGCAATGGCATGCCATTTCTTCCAGCAATACCGGCTTCGGCAGTGGCCCATTGACAACAATACCATCTTCTTTATTGTCGAGTCCATGTGGCCGCATCCGGTAGGTGAGATTGCTCAACGACAAGATGACTTTCTTTGTAGTCCAAGCATTTCCTCTGCTTGCGCTTGCAGATACCAACTACCTCCCTAACATACAGTTCAAACTCTGCAAGACAAGATGGTGAGATTCGCAGTGCCTGACGATTCTTCGTCCGAGGAGGGAAGTCCTTCGCCAGCGCAACCACCACCCCAACCAAGCACGCCAAGAAGCAAGCCACCTCGTAAATATGGTCCAGATGCCACAGAACTATCGCCAATCGATGAGGTTACCGAGATCCAGAGCACACCGCGCCCGCGGACCGCTGCATACAACGTCATGCTCGGAGCTCCTAACGAGACTCCTCCCTCAGCGCTCAGACCAGGAGACAGGTTTGGTAATGCAAAGAAGCACTTGGCGCCTCAAACTTCCAGAGCTTCCAGTGGAAGCCCTAAATCCGCTCACGGTTCAGGCAGTGGATATAGTGGCTCATTGCACTCATCACCGCCAGGATCCGAGCGACTCGCGTGGGGTCGGAGTCCAGTAGGACGATCCAGGTCACCAATTCCATCTCCATTGTTCTCACCACGCATCGTCAATGGCGCAAGAGTCGAGAAGCCGGACCTGCATCTGACCTCCTTGACAACATACAGGCAAATCGACGTCGATACAGGAAGATACATCACAATCCGTCGACATTCGCTAACCAACAAAACCACCTGGAAACGAATCCAACCAACCAAAAGGCTTCTCCAGTACCCTGGCCTGCTCCGAATGCTCAACTTTGAAGGTTTCGGCCCCGAAGCTCTGAGCGCCAGTCAAGAACGTAGATTTCGTCCAAAACGCACCAGCTGGGACTACCCCGACCACGGCACTCTTACCAATCTCGTCTCTCGCCACCCCAACGGCCTCCCGGAATCGCTCATCTGGCACGTTACCCTATCTTTGCTCAAGACAGCCCTCTACCTCCACACCGGCTACGAGTGGGACTCCCAAATCCAAAACAGCAGCGTCCTCTCCACTACCTCCCGTCCCCGAGCCAAGTTCGTCGACGCCGACAAACCGGTCGAGTGGATTGATGAGTCTGAAATCAATGAGTGGCAACCATCCATCCACAACCTGATTAATCCCGAGAACGTCCATTTCTACTCCCACGACACCGCCGACAAGAAGGACGAACCCCGATTCCCACTAGTCAAGCTCGGTAACATGTCCAGAGTGACAATACTCCCCAATGCGGAGCACCAGGCCATAGATGACGATTTCCCCGTTTTGCCAGTAGGACAAGAACCCTTCTCCGCGCCCGAATTACTCTTCTACCACGCTGGGCGGGACCGTCCCGAAGGAACCAAGAGCGATTTATGGTCCATCGCAGCTGTCGCCGTCAGAATGATGGGTGGCGTTTCTTCTACGAAGCGCTACTTCGACGATGTGATGGAACGATGGATCCCGCTACCGGCAGACGAGGCTTTCTTTTACGAGACATACCGGAAAACCAAGCGACCCAAGTCGTGGCGCTGGACTGCGAGTGAACTGAACCAGAAGCATCCAGGGCGTTATTCTCCCCAACTGAGGTGTTTCCTTGAACGACTCCTGGCTGTCGCGCCGAAGCAGAGGCCTGATTCGTTTGAGGCGACGAAGTGGGGTGTGAACTACTATGTCAATTGGTTGAGGGAGAAGACTGCCAATGGTGAAGAGGATTTCGGTGGCGAGGTCGAGGGTCAAGCTGGCGAGGATGGCGAGGAAGAAGAAGAAGAAGAAGAAGAAGACGAAGAAGAAGAAGACGATACCCAATTCAGGATTGACGCTGATGTCCAACTTGGAGGGACGAGTCCGAAGGGCTCGCCAAGTCCAACGACGACGGTATTTGCGGGTTACTTTCCACAACCAGGACCTCACCCCGAGCAGGTGCCGTTCACGGCTATGGATGGGGAGGGTTGGGAGCATGACGGCGAGGATGAGGAAGAGCGCGCAAACAGTGCGGCAGTGAAGAGAGTAAGATGGGAGAGTGCGCATGCTGACGAGGAAGTCAGTCCTGCGGATGAGACGGTCATGAATGAGAACAGTATGAGCCCGGAATCTCCCAACTTTGGGCGTCCTGCTGCAGAGCTGACGAAGACGCAAAGGTACCTAGACAGTCCTCCACCATCGAATAGGACTCGTGCGGCTTCGGCGGCTGCGCGGGATCCTCAACTTGAAGTGTTGGAGAAGGCTCGGAGCGCATTGGGCTTTCCGCCTCTCGGTCAAAGATGATGTACCCTTCGCAGGTCGAAGAACGGATCTTGTCAGCTTTTTAGAATGCTAGCTTTAGCATGCATTGTTCGACAGGAGTCTGGACTGTCTCGCGCAATAATCGAATAATTCCTTCAGATCATAGTAGTGCCATTTCTAGGTCCCGTCTTCGCTACGTAATCTCCTTGCGCCCTCCGATGATGAACAACAAAAGCCTGTTCCATCATATCCTCAAGTCATCTGTTTTATTCTGGCTTCGAATCGAGAGGATAGCCTCCTCATACGGTCGTCAAGAGTAGCAAGCAGCTCTCTTCAGTTCGTTAGCGCCTCCAGCGCCCGACTGCACTTAGTGCCACCAGCTGCACTCGATTCCGCTCGAAAATGCTCGTACAATAGTCTGACGTCCTTTCCGCACCATTTCCTAGCGTGTCCATTCCACATCGCTTCTTAGTCGACCCTTTACACCCATGTAGCACTCCTCCCCGACGTTCAAGACCGCCAAGCACACGGTAGACATTGCAGCACACCAGATCTTTTGTCTTTGATGCTCCTGAGCTTTGAATCGGGACGCTTATGACTGGTCCACAGAGCTTCAGTATTGGTGATGCATTCCATCTCCTCGCACAAGTACTCTGGCATGCAGACAGCGCACAGTGCGTCGTGCGACTCGAAGCGTACATTCATTCACGTCCTTCAGGTTGGTCAGCTCGACCTCCAGAAAAGAGTATAAGAGTCCTCCTCTTATCAACGCTAGCCTCACATGTCGTTCTCGAAGATGGAAGTTGCTTCCTTGTGAATCTGTTTGCTGCACTGGATCAAGGCCAGGTAGTCAGTCCTTCGTCAACTTGAATTTTGGCCGCTCCTCATGCCAGATGCTCAACCCGTACTGTTTGATGAGGTCGTCGAAGAAGGCACCGTAGATCTCATTGCGCTGATCGCCTGACAACTTGAAGAGTGGAGATGGTCTCTGGGATGGTGGCGTCGTCGTCAATAGTGTGCTTGTGTGAGGTTGCCATGATGGCCGTGGCGAACCCTAACGTGAGTCGTCGACGCGTCGTGTGGTTGGGTCAACGAAGTGCTGCGTATCCAGGTGGGATTGTCTCGAGATCCAGAGAGTCCGTCTTGGGTGAATACGGATCTCCTTGCGTAGTCGCAAGTGATGCCGTGAGCAGTTGTGCTTGATGTGTCGAGTCTCGGTTTTCGTTGAAGTTTCAAACTGCGCTTTGAAATGGAGGCAGAGTCTTTGTCACAGATGGACTTTGATGTCTCGTGTGTTTTGGTGTGGTGAAGAAGTTCCGAACAGAATGAAGTCGAACAAAAGTCAACAATGCACCAGCCGTTTCACGCTAACGCAACCTTAATCTGCACCATGCAAGACATGGCAAGAACGAGCAATTAGATGCTCCTATGGATATTTTATATTCAATAACAGCTTGACTGCGCTCAGCCAGGACAAGAACCGGAACTCCACGCTAAACCTCAAAAAAGAAAAAACTAAAAACTCAATCGCTCTTCACTATCAACCCCAAGGCGACTGCTGCGGCGTTACCGTTAGCCCGGGTCTTGGGAATACAGGCACCGTCTCAAGACTCTCCAACCCGCCCATAGTCGCCTGCTGCGAATGCTGCCAGCCTTGCCCAGTCTGCTGGTTCACGAACTGTGATTGCCGGAAAGGATTTGTGCTCCCAGTGGGCTGTACTTGAAGCGGCGATGCCGCAGATGAAGGCGGTTGCGATGGCGTGACGTTGCGAGCGAAAGGGTTCGTGCCTGTTGCTTGCGCTTGCAACGGCTGGATATGTGGCGCTTGTGAGGAGAATGGTGAAGTAGTCTGCGATGGAGGCGAGGGACCGTTCTCGGGTAATGGTTGGAGAGTGCTCTTCGCAAAGGGATTTGCGGCTTGCCGTTGATTCGGCTGCTGGTACGGTTGTTGTTGCTGCTGCTGTCCAAAACCACCTCCTGTAGCCATCATCGATTGTCGAAAAGGATTCGTTGACTGTGGCTGTAGTGGCGCAGTCGTTAGTGTTTGCGTTTGCTGGGCGGAATGGACGAGCTGCTGCTGCTGCTGCTGTGCCGGTTGCTGCTGGCTGAAATCGTTGGCAGGGGCGTATGTCTGCTGCCCTGTTGGCTGTGGCCCATATCCACCAAACCCAGCGCCTGTATATTGTGCTTGCAAGGGCTGAGGTATCGGCTGCTGCTGCACGTATGGATTCGTGGACGCCCCGTTGGCAGCAAAGTTGTTCGTCATCTGCGGCGCGACTTGTTGGTAGCTTGCAGTTTGTTGTGGTTGCTGATACCCTGTCGCCGGCGGCTGCTGCTGCTGCTGCTGCTGTAAGAACGGATTCGTCTGCGCCTGTTGTTGATTCGACTCAATTGATTCGAAAAAGTCCATCAAGTCTGGCTTCGCCGCAGCAGGCGGGGCTGTCGACTGTGGCGCTGGCGCTGCCTTGTTGTCCTCGTCGAATGGTGTCCATGTCTTCGCTGTCGAGGCGGGCTGAGCAGCTGGTTGCAATGGCTTCGAGACTGGCTTCCCGCTCTTCCTTGCTTCCTGCTCTGCCAAATACTGCCTCCGGTTCGTCTCAAAGTCCTTATCATCAAGATACTCCTGCAACGAAGCGGCCAAGCTCGTCGGCGCGTGTTTGAGCTTCGGTATTTCCAGCCGCGTAGCATACTCAAACTGCCGCGCAACACTCAGATACTGCACCACCTGCTCCGTCTGCTTACAAAACGTCTTGTATATTCTGATCGCCCTCTCTGCATCCGGCCGCGACATTTCGAAATAGTGGCGTAGCACCTTCATCACCGCCTCATTCTCCACATTATACAGGTCCAGCAGATCCCTCGTCAGCAGCCGAAACGCCGTCAACGATATCTCGTTCTCCACATCATTCTGCAGCAAGTCGCATTTCACCAACGCCTTGATCTGCTCTTGTACCACCTCCGTCTCGCGTAACAGCCCCTTGTCCACGGTCAGACGCTTCATGCGACCTTCGCCAGACCGCACGTAGTCGCATTTCGCTTTGTCGAAGGCTTTTGCGCGGGCGAGCAGATACTCCGCATAAACTCGTATGTTCTGGCCCTGGGTCTGCACGTCGGTGAAGTGGTTGATCGCGAGTCGCTGTTGCGGCGAGGCCGAGAGGTAGCTCAACGTCACATCTTGGACGCCCTCCTTGATCATGAGGTGTACAATGATGAGCGCTTTAAAGGCCACCGTCCACGTCGAATCGCGCAGTCGGTGCGTCAGGGTCCGGAAGACTTCAGCGACGCCTGCTTCGCCGGAGTGTGTCGCGAGGAGGATGTGCTCGACATATTTGGACTTGGGCGGAGCGAGCTTGACTTTCGTGCCGCCCTTGACTGATTTCTCGAAGGAGGAGCTCATCGCTGGGTGCGAGCGGTGGTTGGCGAGGGACATTCGTGGCAGGGTAGTGGGTGAGTTCGTCTAGGTGTGTTTCAGGTGGTGTAGGGGCTATCGCAAGGGCATATTGGCGCGGGACAGATATGGATATGTCTGACAAGTACAACGCACGTCGCTGCAGCACCAGCAACAACGGGATTATTGTTGGTGTTCGGAAGCTGTGCTGCTCAACATCCGATCGGCGTCCAAGAGCTGCCAGTCAGAATGTGGCTAGTAGCAGTGATGATGTATGTAGTTCTAGTTCTAGTTCTACTTGGTGGCGCGGTCAAAGCCGAACCTACCGAACACTTGCATTTGGAGCGGTCCGTTTGTCTTTCGACTACACTTCAAGGACTCTCCTGGTATTATCGCAAGGCAGAAATGCTATTGTCGAAGCAGATGCTGGAGGATACGTGTTTGCAAGGATGGTGTCCCGTCGTCATCCTCTCAATCTAAGTTAGTGTGCAGTCATATCTGCCTGAAGGCAACCACTACCTCCCAAGATCGAAACGCCACTACATGCCTTATTTGAACCTAAGAATAGCTTCGTAAAGTCACAAGTCATATCGCAATGCCGCAGACTGGCAACGGAGAGCCCTTCGTCGCCTCTCCCACGCGGTGTGATGTCCTTGCTGGCATCAACCTCAAGCCACATTCACTGTTCAATGCTGCTCAATCTGTATGTCACCATCTCCATCTCGTCAGCCATTGTAGTTCGTGATGCCAGCGTTGAAGCGTTGGTGCATTGCGGTGTGGCAGCGAGAAGTCGAAGTGGCATTGTGGTATGCATACTTTGTTCACTTCTGTTTCATTATCGTTACCCAATAGCATTGCGCTGCTAGTCATGCGTGTGTCAAGCCATGCGACACGTTCAATTGTATAATCAGGCAGCCAATTAAATGAGTTGTGAATGAGTGTTTGCTTTGTTCACAACAAAGGGGCAGTTCTGTGAAAGCCTTTTTCTCATCCAGTCAATCAATTCCCAGCTGGGGTATCGCCCTTCGTGCGCCAAGGTCACTCATCGCCGCCAAATAACGTGCAAGGTCACTCAACGCCGATAACGTGTTAAAACGTGAAGAATCACATCTCCTTCCACTTCTTTGCGACAGTAGCGGGTGCAAAGCGGTGGGTGCTGCCCTCCTCTGCCATCCAGTCGGAGATCTTCTTCCATGGCATCCTGCCAGTGCGTGACCGAGCTGCACCAAACGTGGCGGTGAACTCGTCAATCGCTTGGCGAAGGAGGTCCAGCTGCAAGCAATATTAGGCGATCTGTCACGAACGAGAAAAGATAAAACAGGATAACTTACGTCTCGGTCGTTCCATGTCGGCTTACGAGGCCTCATTTCCTTTGGCACCTTGCAAACGCGGTATCGACCACGCAAAGTGGACTCGGCTTCGACGAACTTGCAGCGGGCCTTGATCTCCTTGTACGACAAGCCCTTATCTTTGAGTCGGACCAGGAGCAGATCACGCTCACGACGGCCTTGTGCGTTGATGATAGCTTGGTCACTGACACTGACCTCTGAGCCACCATCACTTTTGGTTTCTTCGTCTGACGAGCTGTCCTCGGCGGTACAGTCGACACTTCGCAGTGCATCGACATCTTCGTCGGAAGATTGGAAGTATGAAGGCCGATTGAAGATTGGTCCCCGGTGGTCGATAAGCGCCTGGTGCGAGATCGTCGAGATGCCGTGAGCGTGAGGATGAGCTGAGATCGGCCGCTGGTACTGCATTCGTGCCTGTTCTTGTGTCACTGGCCAAGCCATTGGTAATGGTATTTGGCTTGAGGGTGCCGAAGTGCAATCTGGACAAGCACATGATCGTTGGAATGTGGAATAGTCCTGCTGCATGGATGGCGTATGATTGTTCGCCATGGAGGGCAGGATCTCGACCTTCTGCACGTCTCCATCGGCGGCGGATGAGGTGTTGGCGTGATCACCATCGAAGGACCGCAGGAAAGCCTCACCAGCTTGCGGGCTGATGGGAGTGGCAGGGTCGTTGCTGTAGGCCAAGGACTCCGGTGATGTGGCCTCATACTCCCTGAACGAGAACATCCAGTCGTCCTCCGGAATGGGCTGGAACTGAGATTGATCCACAAATATGGAGGGTGATGTGGCCACAGGGCTGGTCTCTAGCTTGGGAGTTCCGCAGTGAGGTAGCTCGATAGAGGTTTCGGGCTCTCCGAAGCTACCGAAGCTGGTATGACTCGTGAAGGAAGAGGTTGGTGATGGGTCAGGGAAGTCTTGTGCTCGCCACTGTGAGGTTGTTAGTTGGAGGATCCATTGAGCACGCCTAAGCATCAGTCGTGGATGAGGAGGGCTACGGCGACGGCACATCCTGCGCGGCAGGTCTGGTTGTTGACCTAGTAATGTTGTGGATGGTTGTGATGGAAAGAATGCGATGCTGGATCGATGAAGAAGAAGCAGCCGAGCAGCGCATGGTGTTCCTCCCGGCCTACTGAGAGACTGTCTACGATATCACTTACCTGTCCAATCCCATAATTGAGAGTGTCGCCGTCATGGCTTGGCAGCGAGGCGATCTCATGGAACGGCCGGTCGTTGCGGTTGATCGTGTAGTCCGAGAAATTGTAGTCGTTGATCTCATCGAGGGAGGATGTGTTCGGACCATGATTCATTGCCATTGTACTCGAGACCTGTCGCGTAGGATGTCTGAGGCGGAGAGAGGGTGTTTGATGGCGACGGGTCAGGGGCTGACCGTGAGTAGGTAAAGGCCATGGCGCAGTCGGCCTGCTCACGATGCCTTCACCGACAAGTCCCACTCGAGATGCTACTGGTTGCTGATAGAAGCTACTTCCAGTCAGCTTGAGTATGTGGCCGCATGTTCGGTGTGCACATACCCTTGCGAACATGTAAATGCACGTGGCTGTCGGTTGTTCGAGCCATATCGATGCATGGCGGGCGATGAAGTGCAGCTGGATGCAGCAAGAACTAATGTGTTCGGCAGGTGTTCGGTACAGCCGGAGGCGGAACTGGTGGCGGGTATCGATGAGAGACCGGTCGATTGTCGATCTGGCACAGATGGCACGGCTGGTTGCTGGAATGGTGGATGTGAACGCAGCGGTCTGACGATTGAACGCAGGGCGACCGCAATGCCAACAAAGCTGATG
Source organism: Exutisphaerella laricina CBS 326.52 (assembly GCA_000504385.2). Classification (NCBI taxonomy): domain Eukaryota; kingdom Fungi; phylum Ascomycota; class Dothideomycetes; order Mycosphaerellales; family Mycosphaerellaceae; genus Exutisphaerella; species Exutisphaerella laricina. The sequence goes on from KZ106738.1 coordinate 51,760, forward strand.
CCAGGCCTCGTCTGCAAGCCTTTGCGGTGAGCGCTGCAAGTTCAATGGCGCAACAAAAGGACCCTCTAGCGCGCAATAATTGTTGAAGGGCAAGTGTTCTGAGACGTCACGTGAAAGAGTGGGTCGAGAAGGATTATCTAATTTGGTCAACCATAGTGTTCGAACCCTTTGATGCCTGGGAACGCTCACCTGTGCAGGCAACCCCTCTGTAGTCCAAGCTTCGACTCGATGTTGAGATACAGCAATTGACCTTCGCAAGTAAAGCAAACCACAGCCTCCAACAGTACAAAGTGAAAGCACAACGAGCACAGAGTCTTACCGGTAACGAGGCAATATACAATCTAGATGGAAGGGCCTTCGTCTGCCAACGGCACTCAGGCTCTCTATGTACGTAATGTTTCAGGAGAGCACTCCGTGGATTGTGCGTGGAGAGCGTTTGGACTTAGCGCGACTCAATCACGGCAGGCAGACGGCTCCCTCTGCCGAGCTCCCACCATAAGGTTCCAGCCGTCTATGCAAGAGTGCAGAGAGGACTACTGCGAGACTATGCTTCTTCCGCGCAGTATGAATTATGGTCGACACAGGTTGTCGGTATGCCGATAATGTAAAAGGCGCGCAGTTGCAGCATGTTGCAGGTGATCTCTTCCGGAGATCCACATGGACCTGCATCACCGAGCGGATCGTTTATGTGCGTTCGTCGTCTGCCGAACGTCCATAGCTCGGATCGGACCTGTCACCAACGGTCTACTGTGCCTTCCCGTGACAGCTCAGAGGGATCGAACTGCTTCGTCATCATATATGGTGGCGAAGCAGGTCCTTCTGGGGGCGGCCAGGCTCTGCTCCATCCTCCTCGGCATGTTCATCTCGGGGTCGTCTTTCTGCTGTCGATCGAGGTGATGTTGGCTGTCTATCGATAGACCTTATCGTGCCTCATCTCGGTTTGATGATCAGGGTTGCATCGTTTACCTGGTCAGCTTTGCCCCAAGCTGCGAGATTTTGTGGTACTCCACGGTATCGTGCGTGCTCAGGCCAAAACATGCAAGACATCTGCCTTAGCTCTGCATGATGCAGAAATCGACAGCTCAAGTTCTGATCTTGTGCAATGTGGGGCTTTGGTACGATGTCTTGTCGATCCTAAGTTGAACCCACGACCACGACCACGACCACGACCACGACCACAAGCAAAGCTGTTCCCATGCAGACGTACGCCGAAAAGGAGATGCATTCTCGCCATTAGATGAGGCACATGTGCGTTTGAGAAGGAAATCGGTCCCCTAGGATCGGCCCCCACAGCAGCATGGTCATGGTCGTGCTCACGGATGCATGCGTCGGGCCGGCGTGTGTTGACAGTTGCTCGTCAGGGGTTCGCGTTCGGCCAGATGGTGGGATGGTGTCACTAGCATCGCGTCCCTGCCATATTGTTGTTATTGTTGTTATTTGTTGTTGGCCAGTGCAGAGGGTTTTCGTGGTGTTATTCCCCACGGCGTGGTAATGATATTGACGTGGTTATCGGCGTGTGAAGTCGGGCTCTGAAGGTAGAACTAGTTCTATGTGTATACAGCCGAGCCATGGCTTGGTTGCAGATGATATGAGAAGTGGCATCGACATCGTCGGCTGGTCTACCAACACGACCGACAATGCCGACCGACGTTGCTGCGAGGTGCTGAAGCCTGAAGTCCGTTTCGCGAGCGCCTCATCACGTGAATGACAATCCACAGCCCCAACGAATCACAAAACAGCAAGGAACACGATCTAGCCGCCTGACCACGGACCAATCGATATTGTCGTTCTCCTGCCGGTGATGCGATGTCCAACCTCACGGCTCGACACTGCCTTGCAACCTGAAACCACGTGTCGCCGTCGAGGGGCCGGACAGCGCTTATGGCGTGCTCGAGCGAGCCTGAGGCCAGCGTTCGGACGAAGCGCCAGTCGGGCCTTCACCAGCCACTGCCGCCGCCGTCTTGTGATAGGTCGGCATGCCCGTTTCAGCCTTGCGCGAACAATGTCTGGCTCGCGGCGACTGCATCAAGGCCGTAGACGCGGAGAGCACGTTGCCTCGTTTCAACATCAGCCGGCGGCATAGAACTACCATCATGTGGGGACTTCACGGTTATAAGATGGCCATGGCATCGCTCTGCACGCCAACCCACGCCTCGATCTTCTTTCCTTGTGTCCTTTCCTTATTTCCTTGAGTGTTTCCTTGGGTCTTTCGTTCGGTCTGGCACTGGCGGTCCCTTCCATCTGTAATATCTAATACTTGCAATTCACTTGTTCCCCACGACCATACATGCCGGACACCCGCAATCTCCCAATCATGCCCAAGGAGAGCAGGAACCCTATGGCCAACCATGCAGCATCAGTCGCGCCGTATCCCACAACTTCCGCCAGCACGCAGAGAAATGCTGCCATCTGGAGCTCGGCAGATGACGAGATCCTTCTACAGGCACGCGCGTCAGGCCTGAATTGGCAGCCAATCGCTAGTCGACATTTTCCAAACAAAACAGCCAATGCTTGCCGCAAACGACATGAACGACTCATTGAGAGGCGCCATGTGGATGACTGGGACACGCACAAGCTGGAACTTTTGGCTTCAGAGTACATGGCCTGCAGACGTGAGATGTGGGAAGTCCTTGCGGCGAGACTAGGAGAGCGATGGGCCGTGGTCGAAGCCAAGGTGAGAGCATAGCGTCACTATTGATATCGCTATTTGATCTGACGTCTTCTGCAGTGCATGGAGAAAGGCTTGAAAACTCTTCAGGCAGCAGCTCGCACATCCCAGAGAAAGGCGGCAGCTAATAGCTTCTCCCTTGAAGAGCAAGGTATACCTGACCACCATAGCGACTCCGGCATTGGCTTCGGTTCCGACACTGAGACGGAGGCAGGGGCGGCTGGACCATCACACAAGACTTCCAGGTCTTGGCATGCTCCAACCACGCGGCAGCCATCGTATCAAGAGCAACATATCAGATCACGAAGCCTACCACAACCTCTTCCACTGTACCAGCCACCACCACCGATCATTCAACGTCGCACATTCGAGGGCAGAGCGATCACGACCAGTCCACAGGATATCTCGTTCAACGCATCGCTCGCTTCGCAGCGATGCACACCAGAGTCGCAGAACGGCAGAGGAGGGATCAGTATTCAATCGATTGTGTCGAACTGAGTAGAGAAGGAGGCAAACTCATTGCTGGGAGCTTAGTAGAGAAGCAGGACGATTTTTTGGTGAGAGCTCATCACAAGAACGATACCCCAGAGCACGAAACCTGCATTTCCTTGTACATTATCAACGACGAGACGAGCCTTTCTGTGTTTGCATAAGCATGGGGTGTAAACGAGGGAGCACTGAAGAGATTCGATATCGACAGCTGAAAGAATGAAGCATCGAGAATATGCTGTGATACTTGCCGTGCTGAACAAGTACAACTTGTTCGCGGACCTATTGACAGTCCGGCAAAGTTGACAGCGAGGCGTTGCCGAGAATGATCGTCATCTCGAACGATGGCCACAGCCATGATCCTCTCGATCGTAATACCCCAAAACAGCATTGACCAGGAAGCTACGATAGCGGCCACAAGATGGCCGTGGGAGTAAAGCAGTCGTTCTGAGCTATTACTGTAGAGCTCGCTATACAAACAAGAACGACGTCCTTTACCTTTTCATTCATTTATGTGATATTTTACCTCTTCACCTCCAGAAACCCCACGCTCGCGGTCCCAAAGCAACCTAGTACGTGAGCTGTGTGGTCTGGGCAACTCACGCTCATCTCGACACTTCATCAGTTCGTTTACATAGCTTTGGCCAACTCCACATACCAGAGATGGCAGCCCCCCAGAACATCGGCAGCATTGCCAAGTCCCTCGAAAACTGGAATGTCTCCCTGCAAGAATACCTCGTCCAACAACACGAGGGAGAAAAAGCGTCGCAATGGCAAGGCATCGCCACAGCAACCGCCATCTTCAACCCCAAAGGCAAAATCCTCCTCGTCCAACGCGCCAGCCACGACTCCCTTCCTAACAGATGGGAGTTTCCCGGCGGCGCCGTCGACCCGGAAGACAAGACGATCCTCCACGGCGCCGCGCGGGAAGTATTCGAGGAATCGGGGCTAGTCGTCAAACGCTTCTTATACGCAATCCCCCCCCCATCCGCGCCCCCCCCTGATGAGCGTCCGAGATCGGATGATGCAGGGACCATATTGTTCCAGCTGAGTAGTCGCGGGACGTTTTGTCGGGTTTGTTTTCAGGCCGAGGTGGAGGATTGTGATGTCGTGAGGTTGGATCCGAATGAGCATCAAGATTATGCTTGGGTTTCGGAGCAGGAGGTGAGGGAGCGGAGGATGGTGGATGGGAGGAGCTTTGTTGTTACGAGAGATAGTATGGCAGATGTTGCTCTGGAGGCTTTTATGTTAAGAAGGGAGAAGTTCGAAGTCTCGTCATGAATGGGAATGTAGGGAGGTGATATGTCGATTACGGGCTGAACAATCCAGTAAAGAGGACAACTATAGGCTCTGATGCACGGTAACGACAGAAGCAGAGAAGTTCGTTCTGACCTTAGACACTAGGCTCGTCCAGTGCCCGAGCAGTATAGGCCTCGTCGGCTGGATAGAACTACGATGTACAGGCGCGGATCGGGCCACGCCTGCACACAAGTGCAAGACCACGCAATTTCGATGTGCTCTCAGCAGCATCGTGCACTGTTAAGCGGGAGCATCATCGCGCTGCCGCCACCTACGAAATGCAAACTGTCTTCAACTCTTGTAACGAACTACATGGCAGTAAATAAGCGGAACAGCCAATTATTCTGGACCTCCAATTTGTCATCTGTATCATTTCAGCAGCACTTCCTCGCCTGCTTCCGGCTCAATATGTACGTCAGAATCTTTTGCATTACAGATATGTGAGTTTGGGCCGCTACTGTCGTTGAGCGCCGTGATTGGCCTCTAGTGGCCAGGCAAAGTCTCCACGTCAACAGAGGCTGTTCGTTGTGACCATGGAGTAAGGCCACGAAGCGAGATGTAGTCAGTGCTTAGACCTTCATCCCTATGCTGCATGAGCTGTTCCAAAGTAGCACGCACTTTTGACACGTTGGGTGTTGTGGTGGAGCTCGTAGCTGCGGCTATTTTGTAAGTGGTGTGCACTCTTACTTGAAGCCTGACGAGCCTTTGCAGCGGAGGTAATCTGGACTCATCTCTGTGAATTTGGTCTGATTCCATGACCAGGGGTTGATATCTCTCGCCTTGGTCCGTTGGCCGAATACCCTCGTGAAAGGCTGTGAGACGTACAGGCGTCACTTCAATGGTATGTTTTGTGGTTGAATGATGCTGGCCTGGCTCTGAATACATGGCACCAGCGCTGATATCGATATAGTCGTCCTCAGTACGACTAAAGAGGATGCCCAGGAAACAGCCTGTCTCTTTGTGCTCAACGATGATGCCTACTGCGTCGTCCGTCCTTAGCCGATACGCACGCTCGAGCAGTCTGTTCCAAGATATCCGCAATCCTGCTTCAGATGCGTGGCCATAAGTCGCTGGATCCGGATTTTGCCAGACATTGTTGAATTGATGGTGACCGTCGGAGCTGGTGACTTTCAACCAAGTGCTGTGCGCAATAAAGGCTGCTCGTGTGGAGGAATTAGCTACAATTCTTACGTGAGTGACCAGTTCAGTATAAGCATCCATTAGCTCAAATACTTGATCAGATCTGTAGACAGCGCCGATATTCTGCCGGACGTGGAAGACCTTGTACGACACGACCACTTTGCCAATAACACGTACTGTTCTGTCTCCGAAAACTCGAGCGAACTGGTCCGCGCCGCGAAACAGTCTCCTAAGGTAAATGGCTTCTCGACCTCGGTGGTCGCTCAAGGTACAGTCGAGAACGCCAAGGTAAAGGTCTTCGGAGATTTGAGCTAGAGGCATCTGAATCTGTAAACCTTTGTTGGTCACCATAGCTGGAAAAGTTCGTGCCCGACTATCCAACGAGCTTGGAATGATTTCTCGATCAGATTCAAACCACGAGGGGTGATCTGCCAGTAGTCCATAAAGCTCTCGAATGCTGCTTACGTTGTTCGGTTTAGTCCAAAGGAAGAGTGATTCGTCGTCGGATTGTCGAAGGATCTCTTCTTGCAGCCGAAAGAAAGCTTTCCTGCCCTCACCATACATCAAAGGCATGTTGACGTTGAAGATACCAAGCAAGCTGTACGCAATGTCCTCCTCGCGAGTCGTCGTTCTTCTAGCAGCCCAGCTCATGCGGGTGGCAATGCTCGCGGCTTGTATGTTGCGTCCAGTGAGATGTGCCTCGGAGATGCCAGTGACTTCTGATATTAATGCACTCAAAACTCGGTTGTGCGAGCGGCCTGCTTTCGTATGTAGACGAGAAAGCTCACCCAAAGAGACCCATTGCTGCGTGAAGAAGACTACGCGATCGGGAGCGAGGAGTTCTTGTAGTGTCCAGCCTCGAGTGAACCACCTGCTGGCCTTGAAGGCAGCGGCAGAGACTTCCGAAGAGTGAGGACTGGCTACGTCTTCGAGATACGCATAGCAAATGCCAGATTTTTCGTACCAAGCGAACATGGAGTTGACCGCCTCCTGCAGCTCGGAACTGCTTCCTTTGTCTATGCAGCAAGTGTCAACCCACAAGTAGTCAAAGCCATCGTACCGGGCGTTCGCAATGGCGCCCACTAGCTTTTCAAATGCTTTCCTTCTCGAAGCAGTGCCATTAATGATGTCCAGAAAGAGCACTTCATCATCTGTCCAAGTATGGGAGAGTATTGCGTATTGCGGTATGTTGCTGCCAATGAACTCTTCGAGCTGCAGCAACCCGTTGTTGACGTTTAATGTTGACACATTGAGCAGTCTCATACTGCTGCCCAGCACGGTCCCTGGCTGTCGCTGGATTGCATCTCCTATTTTCTTCGATGCAAGATGCTTATTACGGCAAATGCGATGTTTCTTGTGTGTAGTATCATGATTCCAGAGCCCGTGCTGAGATTGGGGGGGGGGCGAGCCGAAGAGTTTTAGCGCCGAGAAAGGCAGCTGCGGGCTCAGCCACCACCAAACCTTCGGCAAGAGAAGTCGTGGAGATGCTCCACGTTATGTCCTTTTACATTGGGGTTGCCGCAGTGGTACGGCGTTTAACGTCCAGCCTCATCAGGCTGCAAGCGGCCCATGCCTCCCTAGAACAGTGTTTGTCGTAGCTGCGAGGCCATGCTGCATCATTACTCCGCCAATGTCGATTGGTTTGCTTCTTGATGGCTCGGCGCAGACCTTCTTCTTTTCGCGCCAACTTGGCAGACCATAAGAGGGAGGTATATCGTTGTGAAGGCAGGGAGCAGGGGGTTTGACCAGCCAGGCATCGTTGTGCCAATGTTGATTGTTTTGCTCCCACAGAGCACCGAACACCACGCTCCAATATTTGTTTTGCCATCTCAGCAGCCAACATGCTGGAGGTTTATCGTACTGTTACGGATCCGTGCCCTAGACATCCGGCATTGGCTCAGTGGTAAGGAATTGAGCCCCTGGCCCCGAACCTGATATCATGCCGTGTAGACTGTCGTGCGCCTAGAGGCGGCTGTATCTGTATTCTTCTCAATTCTCATCTTGGTATCTAACATAATCTCTACACATCTAACAACAACAAGCCGAAGCGGAGATATAGTGCTTATTCGGCACGTGGCCCTGATGGCCTCGCACATGCTTTTTGCCTTGCCCATGCCGTGCGCCGCCCAATGCAATGCTGTACATATCCCCCGTCCCATACACATACACATAACTGGCGTCGCAATGCGGTTTGCGCTGCTCGCAGGAGCACTGGTTCATCGACAGCCACAACGCTGACGCTGGCAATTGGCAGCAAAGTGCGCACCTTCGCCGCGCCTAGCCAGATAGCTTGAAGCAATGCGGCCAACAAAAGTCCTGCACGATGACCCTGAGGTTGCATCTGTTGAGATTAAAGTGTCCCCGCGGAGATTACTACGAATGCCACCGGCAGGATCGACCACCACAGACGTTTGAAGAAGTCGAAGAGCAAGCCACTTTACTTCTTGTTCTTCTCAGCTCTCTCCTTCTCATACTTCGCCACAAGCTCTTTCTGCAATTGCGGTGGCGCGGGTGAGTAATGCGAGAACTCCATGGAGAACTCACCCTTTCCTTGCGTTGCTGCACGGAGCTGCGACGAGAAGCCGAACATGCTGTTCAACGAGCAGTCTGCCATAAGCGTAAACTCCTCAGGACCGATCTCAGTATCATTGATAGTCGCATTACGCTTGTTGAGCAGGCCGACAATGTTACCCTGGAACTCGTTCGGCGCAGTGATGACAGTCTTCATCAGTGGTTCGAGCACTTGCGGGGCAGCTTTCTGGAAAGCATTACGGAAAGCTTGTTGTGTGGCGTTCTTGAAAGCCAGTTCGGACGAATCAGTCATATGCGTAGCACCATCGTTAATGACCATGGAAGTTCCAAGCACGCGGTGTCCGAGCAGCGGTCCATTCTTGCAAGCTTCCTGGAAACCCTTGTCACAAGCAAGGAGATACTTCTCGGAGATGGTGCCACCAACGACCTGCTGTTCGAACTTGTTGTCGGCGAGCTGGCCGGTAGGTTCCAGGAATCCCACGACACGAGCGTAATCCCCAGACCCACCAGTTTGCTTCTTCAAAAGATGATCGAAGGGCACGTGGTTTTGAATCGTCTCGCGATATGCGACTTGTGGTTGACCGGTGACGACTTCGACCTTGTACTCGCGCTTCATGCGCTCGACGTAGATGTCTAAATGCAGCTCACCCATACCAGAAATAATAGACTCGCCAGATTCGGTGTCAACGTGAACACGGAACGTCGGGTCCTCGCGCTGGAATCGAGCAATAGCCTTGCTGAAGTTTGCAGTATCCTTGGTGTTCTTCGGCTTGATCGAGAGGGAGATGACAGGATCCGGCACGAACATCGAGGTCATGGAATAGCCAAGGCCGCCTTCAGTGAAAGTATCTCCCGAAGCACAGTCAATACCGAAAACAGCGCAGATTTCACCAGCACCGATTTCGTTGACTTCTTCCATCTCGTTCGAGTGCATACGGACGATTCTGGGTACCTTGACTTTCTGTCCAGTACGAGCGTTGAAGACGTTCTGTCCTTTTCGAATCGATCCTTGGTAGACACGGAAATATGTGAGCTGACCAAAGTTCGATTCTTCCAGCTTGAAGGCCAGACCAACGAATGGCAAAGAGTTGTATGAGACGAGCTTGACTTGTGCTTCGTCACGCTTCCGATCCAGCGCCAGGTTCTCGACTTCTGATGGGTTGGGAAGGTAATCGACGACGGCATCAAGCATAGGCTGGACAGACTTGTCCGCTAAAGCGGATCCCATCAAGACTGGCGTGAACTTGAGCTGGATGGTCGCCCTTCGGATGGCACCCTTGATCTCGTCAATCGAGGGTTCTCTCTCGTCCAGGACGATATCAGCCATTTCTTCATCGACGTCTGCCAACGTCTCAATGAGCACTTGTCTCTTCTCTTGAGCCAACTTCAGGACATCCGCAGGAACTTCATCTTCTCTGATCTCAATACCCTTATATCCTTCAGAGTAGATTGCCTTCATCCTGATAAGATCCACGACTCCTTTGAAACCGTCCTCCATGCCAATAGGCACTTGCACAGCAGCCGCATGGATTCTCAGCTTCTGGTTGATGCCGTCTACTGCTTTCCACGGGTTGGCACCGGCTCTGTCCATCTTATTCACAAACGACAATCTCGGCACATTGTATCTCTTCATCTGACGATCCACCGTCACGGTCTGACTCTGCACACCACTCACAGCGCACAGGATCATGACAGCACCATCCAGGACGCGCAGGGCTCTTTCGACCTCAATGGTGAAGTCAATGTGTCCAGGCGTGTCGATCAAGTTGATATGGTATTTCTCGTCCTTGAGCTCCCCCGTCACGGGATCTGGCGTCTTCTTGACCCAATCACAGAATGTTGCAGCAGATTGGATCGTGATACCCTTTTCTCGCTCGAGATCCATGCTGTCCATTTTTGCGCCGACGGCATCTCGTCCTCGGACTTCGTGAATATCCGCGATCCGGCCAGTGTAGAAGAGAACACGTTCTGTCGCCGTCGTCTTGCCAGAGTCAATGTGTGCTGCGATGCCAATATTTCTGACCTTGTCCAATCGTGCTGCTTCGGCTGGATCGAGATTGTCAACGATGGCTTGTTGTGAGAGGGACGTCGGATCGTGCGCTGCAGTCTCCGCCACCGCCGCCGCAGCAGATTGCCACCTTCTCGACTGCCATGGCTGCAATCGAGGCGCTGTTCTGTCGAGATTGTGTGCGTTGATCGTGTTCGGAAGAATTGATAAAGAGGCAAATGTCCTGCGGCAGCCACTCGCACTCCTGCGCACGGCGACATTGAAGGGCAGGTGCGAGCGGGCGAGCGCTTGGACCCGCATTATTGTCGAAGCAGGAACGACGGTATTCCTACCGAAAAAGTGGCAATGGATGAGGAAGGCGCGTTCCTACTGCCTGCAACAAATACTTGGGAGCCCGTGCTCCATCTTTCCCGATTGGGCGGATTCCCCGCCGAGGCATGCCGATCTAAAGTGCACCCTTCGTCTCGCGACATCAGCTTTTTCGATTCTCCAAGGTAAGTCACGACTCTGTCACACGACTACACATTCTCACCCTCTGCAGACCATGTCCCTGGTACCCGCACGGAATGGAGCGAATGCGCCGCCAACGCGCGCCGCGAATCTGGTGTCCGACAAGCACAACAAGACTTCCACCAAGGGAAAAGTGCCCACGGGATATGCTGAGGAAATCGCCATATCCGAGCAGAGCTTCCGAGATCTCCACCGCGACGTCGAGCGATCGCACGCTGCGGGAAAGAAGCGGAAACGAGAGACCAAAGGCGACAGTAGTGTGGTGTTCGGAGCGGGCGCATACAAGGGTCCCTGGGCGAAATATGAAGAGCGGCGGATAGACAGCGATAGTGGGGAGGAGATGGAGGTGGAGGTGTCCGACGACGAGACGGGTGATGAAGAAGTCGTGTACGAAGAGGATGCGATCGCGGCAAACCCCTCGCGAGGCACACTTGTCGGCACTGGTTACAGCGAAGTCTCGGCGGAGAAGGAGACTTCCACATTCGAAGGCAGCCAGCAACGCGACTATCAAGGCCGGACGTATATGCACATACCACAGGATCTGGATATCGACTTGACTTCCGACTTCGACAACTTGAGTTTGAAGTGCTATCACCCCAAGAAGCTCGTGCACACCTTCAAGCCCAGCAATGGCAAGAATGCTCACGAGAAGCCGCTTACTGCACTCAGATTCTTCCCGTCTTCTGGCCACCTACTGCTGAGTGCTGCAGCAGATGGTAAGGTCAAGCTTTGGGATGTCTACCATGACCGCGAACTACTGCGCTCCTACACTGGCCACACCAAATCTGTCGTTGACGTCGACTTCACTCCCGATGGCACAAAGTTCATCTCAGCATCCTACGATCGCCAAATGAAAGTATGGGACACCGAGACTGGATCATGCCTTGGCCGGTACAGCACAGGCAGCACACCTCACGTAGTCAGGTGGCAACCCGATAATCCTTCAGGACAAGAGTTCCTTGCTGGCATGCACGATAACAAGATCGTACAGATGGATATCCGGCTGCCCGCAGATGGGGAAAAGAAGAACCCCGTGCAAGAGTATGACCACCACCTTGGGCCCGTCAACACCATCACCTTCACGGATGAGAATCGCCGCTTCATTACAACATCTGACGATAAGAGTTTACGTGCCTGGGAATACAACATCCCCGTGCCTATCAAGTTCATCGCAGAACCATACATGTTTCCAATGGTCAAGTCGGCATCGCATCCAAGCAAGAACTCCGTGCTGCTGCAATCTTCCGATAACACGATCAAAGTGTACAACAGCGGCGAGAAGATCCGACAGAATCGCAAGAAGGACTTCAGAGGCCACAATAACGCCGGCTACGCCATCGATATCGACGTCTCGCCCGATGGCGGCATTGTATGCAGTGGCGACAGCGCAGGTTTCGTATGCTTCTGGGACTGGAAGAGCTGCAAGATGTGGCACAAGATTAAGGCGAGTGATGGCGCGGTGGTTGCATTGGCGTGGCATCCGCGAGAGAGCAGTAAGGTCGTCACCGGGGATCTAAATGGTGTCATCAAGTATTGGGATTAAGTTAGCTGGCTGGTACAGGCATATCCTCCAGTAATTACCACACGCTGTTGGCGCAAGTGGTCGACGACATGCTCACACATCTTCCTCATCATCCCCATGCAACACACCCCAACTCACTATACCAACACCATACATCCACAGCATCAAACGCACCTTCATCGTCATCCTCCTCATCATCGTCAAAATCAGGACCCCCCATTTCATGATATACTTCACAAGCAACAGCTTCAACGCCATGTCCGCCATCCAAGTCGGCACCCGGAATTTCCCCTTCTTCCTTATCCTCATATCCATCATAACCCTACCTCCCCTTCATTGGTACAATGATCACCATGCTCGAATGCCGTCCGCGTGAGCCCCCCTCTCGAACAACTCGTGATCGACCCAATATTGAGGAGCGAAATCGCCTCGTACAGGTGGCACTTCCATCGAAAGCGGTTTGAGACATCCTCGTCACTGACATGCCTGATTGGCGAGCATGTACGAGATGCCTCGAGGATGCTTGAGCCATTCTGTCCCGTGTGCGAGGCGACATTGTGAACATACTAGACTGCTACACTGCCAGCATTGTTGGTCGGAGTTTTGGTTCATTGTGCAGCACCAGGTGCAAATGTACATTGTAATAAGAATGGCTCATGGATTGCCACATAAAGATAAATGCACTTGATCTATATCTATCTATATATATATATATATGTTCTCTTATTGTTAGTGACGCGACCCGTGAGGCGAGCTGTGACATCAGTCCTGCCTGGCTGAGGGATGAATCGGACGTCGCCACGTTGTTGTGCAGGACTAGGCGACCAATGAACACGGCTTGGGGCATGAATAGTACTGCCTGATTCAGCCATCCCGCACAGGGCAGTGGTAATGCACGTGAGTTGCGTGTAGAAGTGCTGCAGCGTTGAAGAGACCACAATGTTCCGCTGGACTGGGGCATAGCTCGGCTGAGATCCCAGAAGCTAGCTATACTTACACTGAGTGCTTGAAAGCTTCGGATCTGGCGTGCAGGCACAATATCACCCATTTGTGAACTGATCCCGTCGCGGTTTTAGCCCGACTGGCGTTCAGACAAGTTGGAACGACTGCTGCTCTTTTCTTCAGCCTGCAGATAGCTGCCGAGAAGACGTCCCGAACTCTGATCTTTCGCCACGTCGTCAGAGTGCCGGAGAAAGGGCTGTGGTTGCTGGCGGGAATGCTTCCTTGCAGCACTTCCACAGCGGATCTGCGCTCGAAATGTCTGGCTTCTACGATGTCTGTGAGTGGGTGAATCAGACACCAGACACAAGTCCATTCCAACGATGAATGAAGCAAACAACCAGCAAGGACAAGAGAATTCAGCAGGAAGCCCCCGATTCGCAGTATGCGTCAGACAGAGTGAAGAGACCAGAAGGCCAGAAAAAGGAAGACCAGTCAATACTGTCAAAGTGGGCACCAGAATCGAATAGAATGGAAGCCGCAGCCAGGGGTACTGTCACACCGAATCGTCAAAAGGTACTACAGATAGGATTAGCAACACCATGTATCCTGACTCTGGCCCCAACATTCTGATTGGCTCAAGTACCTCAATCTTCTAGCGTTGCCATTCCAAGACAGTCAATCTTCCAGTGGCGAACGAAGCGAACAACCAACTAGCTCAGGACAATCATGGGATACGCTAGGTTGCGGGAGATGCAGTGAGCGCAGCGACCAGAAGGCCAGGATGAAGATGGAAGACTACAGTCCCAATCGAGAGGTTCATAGCAGAATTGAGATCTCAAATAAAGCCTTTCGCAGTATAGGCAGGGTCGATAATGAAGCGGGTTGTCCGAGGGTATCCCCGTTCCAGTAGTGTACTAGACATCAACTTCGCGGCGGATCCAGAAATTTGGCCAAAGGGCGCGAGCACCAAAGCACAGCGACCCCAACAACGACCCAGCATCCCCGAAACGACCCAGAGACAACAGTATCAATACCTTACAACACTACCTATTCTATTCCTTCCTTCCCTTGTCGAACCTAACGACCGCCCCCAAAAGCACGTTCGCGCCATCCCCACACTGCCCCGGCGAACTATACTCACTCGGATTGTGACTAACACCCTCCCGACAAGGCACAAAAATCATGCTAGTCGGACAATGCCGACTGGTATAGACTGAATCATGCCCCGCCCCAGACGTCATCAGTTTCCCCCAACTGCCAACATTACTGGCTTCAACGTGCTTCGCGCCGAGCTCATGCTCGCCTCGAGAATTGACGCCGCATAAGCTAGCGCCGGCGGCGAGGACGGAGGAGATGCAATCTTGGTGGAAGTGTGTTGCTGGGGATGTGAAGTCAGTATGCCAGGAGACGGAGCATTGGCGGGAGGAAGGGGATGTGCCGTAGGAAGTTGGGTCAGAGGTGATGCGGGAGAATGCTTCGCGGCAGGACGCTTCGACTTTCTCTACGGTGTCATCCAGGGGCGCGCGGATGTCGAGGCTGAATTGGACGTGTCCTGATACGGTGTTGGTACTGCCAGGCTTGAGGTTGAGGATTCCAGTACTGGCAAGGGCGTTGTGTTCGTGAGCGATTCGATGGGAAGCGATGATCATCTTGGAGGCTGTAAGGAGAGCATCCGCGCGATGCTGGAAGGATGTGGCGCCAGTGTGGCTGTCACGGCCTTTCACTGTAATGGTGAACCATTTGTAGGATTGAACGCCTTGTACAATGCCGATACGGCGGTTTTCTGCTTCAAGTATAGGGCCTTGCTCGATGTGGAGTTCAAAGTGCGCAGCCATAGGAGTGCTGTGGTAGCTTGCCGGTGTTGAGCCAAGGTAGCCTATGTGCTCGAGTTCGGATTTCATTGTAGCTGTGTCGTTGGCCGGAATCACAGACTTGAGATTGTGAGCATCTTCCAGAGGTATTTCGCCCGCCCAGACACCAGAGGAGACCATAGACTTTGGAAAGCGAGCACCCTCTTCGTTGGTCCAATTGACCACGCCGACAGGATATTGAGTCTCGACCCACTGATCGTTGAGTGTTTTGAGCATCTCCACGCCAGCACAAACGCCCAAGATACCATCATATCGACCTCCTGATGGTTGCGTGTCGAGATGTGAGCCGGCATATACTACTGCATGTTAGCTGAGTGCAGAAGTGTGAGTAAAGCTGTTGTCGCACCTGGGGTGCCTTTGCTCAAACCAGGCCTGACCGCGAATTGGTTTCCCATGGCATCAACAGTGACATTGCAACCCAATGCCTTGGTCGTCTCCGCGAACCAATCTCGTGCCAGCTTGTCCGTATCTGAAAGGCTCAGCCGGGACATGCCAAAATCGGTATCGCCTCTGCAAAACCATAACGATCAGCACATGCTCTTGAAGATGCTCGAATGCATAAAGCTGTATGTGTGTGCACATGGAGTTCAGTTGGCTGTTCTTAGTATATTTTTGGTGTATCATCAGATCCCGTAGGATAAGACAGGAGTGGTAAGGTTCTGTCATCAGGGTGCACATATCGCAGAAGCGATACAAGAAGATGCGTGTGCTTACTCTCCCCATCGTTCGCCCTTTCCCCATTCCGACGTCGTATGGATGTCATTCATCAGTCTGTCCTGATTAATTCTCAAGGACGCAAAGTCGCGCTCCGTCATCTCCGCTGTGGCGATCTGATGACGTGCCGACGCAGAGAACGCGCGTCGACATTGGGGCTGCCATCGTGATGGTGTCAGTGACCTGCGTGTCGATATGAGACGTCGTGATGGTGGAAAACGGAAGATCGAGCTCGGGGTCAGCATTTTCGGCGCAGTTGGAGAAGTGGAGAGGCCAAAGCTTTCCGCCTTGGCGTGGCTTCCGCGATCACAACCGCCCTCTCTGATTAAGCGGGTGAACACGCGTAATGAGACGAGGTACTCGGAGCCAGACAAAGGCGTGCTGACATGTGCGCGATGCAGCGGCTCTCTACAACTCTCGTGGGAAGGCGCTGTACATAGCTTGGCCGAAAGGAGCGGCGAGCGATTGAGCGAGCCGCAATGCTTGTTCTCCACATGCCATCTGGCACCCCACCAGCACATCTGGAAATGGTCGAACTGCCGCGATACGACGAGCAAAGGTCAAGGCAAGGCTTCACAGTCAGCTGAGCTCATGGAATGCTGGCAATGAAAGAGTGAAGCACAGCAAAAGTCATGCATAACGCCAGGCAAGAGCATGGGTTTTCTCGCTTATCCGAAGGAGCCATGCCGTACAGCCATTCGCGATTTCTAAAACACGTCTTTTCATGTCGTACGCTGTTGTCGAAGCTACTGCGAGTCCGTGCAGTGCCACCTTACGAACAGCGCTTCTTCATCCTCCCTCTGCATCTACCAAGCGTCTACGGACCCCCCCCCCCCCCGCAACAGCAGCGTCGGCATCAGCCTTAGCTCCATTGGCAACATCGGTCGGCTTAGAAACATTGTCGCGCCTCTGAGAATTCTCCGCCTAAGAGGAGGCTGGTGGAGCGCCACGGCCACGTCCGAATCCGCCACGGAACTCAGGGTTGAAGCCACCTGGGGCACCACCTTCCTTGTTCTCGCGATCACCGAAACCACCCTCACGACGGCGGTATCCGCCCTCGCGGCCCTCACGGTCACCACGTGGGCCACCGCGGCCACCGCCACGGCGCTCACGGTCGTCACTGCCGCCCAACATGCCGCGTGGAGGAGCGTGGCTGCGCTGCTGCTTGACGTGGGTTTGTGGAACAATCTCAGCTGGGAGGTGGAGCCACTCGCGGAGGTAGTCAAGACCCTCTGGGGTGAGGGTGTAGTAGTACCATTGCCAGGAGAATTGGGTCTTGAGGTAGCCGCGGGAGGTGAGGGACTGGCAAGCCTTGATGACCTAAAAACACAGGTGTTAGTAGGCATTGACCGTGTGAAAAGGTTGAGTGCGCATACGAAAAGGTTCTTGGTGTCGATCTCGCCGTGCTTTGGCTGGTTGTAGTCCTTCTTGGCGACAAGCACACCCTCACGGAAGAGGTATTCGTGGATCTTCTTGCGGTCGGCCTTTGGGATCAGCCTGCTCGCGCGTTAGTATGTAGTTGGCGGTGACGGTATGTCGAGCGTGTGCTCACATCTTTGCGGTATTGGCGGATGGTGAAAGATGCGATTGTGTTGCTGCAACGGAGGGTGATCGAGAAGTTCGAGCATCAAGCTGGAAATTGGGAAATGTGTATCCTCGCTTAGCAGTTTAGCTCCCGTGGATGCCGTTCCGTCGTGCCTGAGGCCACAAGCACAACCTCAGCTTCGCCTCGTCTTCAAATCGTTCACTCGCACGTTACACTGCACACTGCATACTCACAAGCACATAGAAGCCATGTCTACCTCAGACAGCACGATCAACATCCTTCTGGCAACCTTTGCTGGCCTTGGACTTCCACGCACACTGTCCCTCCCAACCGCCTCTTCAACCACAATCAGCCATGTCTACAGCACCATCATCGCCCGCTTGCCCTCTAACTCCAACAACCTGATCCTCACCACTGTCTCCAACAAACAGCTTTCGCCTCATAACAATGCGCCAGTGAGCTCACTTCTCTCCTCTCCTACGGACACCATCCTCTCTCTCCGCATATCCCGCAAACTATGCGGCGGCAAAGGCGGTTTCGGCTCTCAGTTGCGTGCTGCAGGAGGCCGCATGAGCAGTCGCAAGAATCGCAGTAATAACACAAACCCCAACGGCAGCAATCGCAACCTAGACGGGCGGAGATTGCGAACTGTCGATGAGGCGAAGAAGTTGGCAGAGTACCTTGCGATCAAGCCGGAGATGGAGAAGAAGGAGAAGGAGGAGAGGAAGAAAAGGTGGATGGAAGTGGTGGAGAGCGCGGAGAGACGAGAGGCTGAGGTCAGGGAGGGGAGGGGAAAGATTATGTTGGATGCTGAGTGGGTCGAGGGAAAGGAGGGAGCGGAGGAGAAGACGAGGTCGGCTGTGCTGAAGGCGTTGAGAGAGCAGGAAACGGAGGATATGGCGAACGGGAAGACAGGGAGTGAGACTGACGAGGACGACGATGGTGGGGAGGAAAGTTCTGGGAGCAGTGAAAATCTCAAGAATGCCGGTGATGCAGGGAGGAGTTTCTTTGGTTGGGATAAGGAAGAGGGAGACGATTCTTCTGACGACGACGAAGAAGATGAAGTTCCGGCGCCGAAAGAAGAGCCTAAGTATGAAGGCAAAGGCAAGGGAAGAGCAACCTAATCGTCATCGAGGACGGCAAATATACCCATTCATTGCTGTCAAATTATCGCGGAACACGACAAAGGAATACTTAATGCCCAAAACTTCTCCATCCTTGGAACGCTATGTTTTGAGACTACTTATAGCAACAAAGACCATAGCTCTGGAGGATGCTTTGAACCATATTCCGCGGTGGAACAGGTCTTTGCGGATCCTCACTCCAATCCGCGCCTTTCCTGAAAGCATCATGATCCTCGCTGTGAGTCGAGATATCAAATTTTGCAATGCTATGTTTTCTCAAGCAAACATCTGCCGCACATTAAGGTTCACCCTCTTGCCCTTCATCCAACCGCGCCACTGTTCATAATCACTACCCTCGCCCTTCCCAGCCGGCCAGTCTTGCATCCATTCCGGACACGTATTAGCCATGACCTTTGGCACTCCATGCCATGCATACCTACTCTCGCCGCGCATGACGACAGCATCGCCCGATCGGAGCCACAGTGCTGTGACCCTTGGTTCATCACCTTCCTCTCCGTCGAGGCCGCAAACGAAGATCGCATCGCAGCCCAGAGAGATTGAAGCTAGAGGGCGGTTGCATTCTTCGCTCACGTCGCGGTGGAGGGAAAGTGTGTCGCCTGGTGAGTAAAGATTGACGATTGCAGCTTCGGCTGTCATGGGGAAGATACTTTCGACTACTTTCTTGACGTCCTGTGGGAAGGGTGGAGGAGTTTCTTCGGGGTAGACTTTGTTCGTCCAGTCGTATTGACCTCCTAGCGTTGTCCAGCGGAGTTTCTTGTTAAGGAACTGGTTTGTGTCAAGGGTCTTGTGTATCGAGGGATCCTGTGGTAGCCAATAGAGGTCCTTGGCTGAGTTGTGGAAAAAAGATGTTGCTTCGCCTTGCTCGCCAGGAGGATAGGTCATGTGGTAGTGCATGTGCACGTTTGTTTTATGCTGCGGGTTGGACAGATCGCGGTGTAGGAGGCGATCAAGTAGGGAAAGCTGGACCGAAGGCGGTAGAAGATTTGGATATACAAGAAGGCCTACCTTCCTCAGAATGGTATAGGTGGAAAGATAAAGATACAGGAAACGATCTTACCTGGCATGTCAGCCACCTCATATACTGCTGGATGAGTCGTGCGAATGTCTTGTATGCCAACAGAAGGCGCGTCCAGGAAGTCGCTCACGATCTGGCTTAGCTCCGAGGGCAACGACGTTCCTGACGCCACGTCGCGCAGCAGGTTGTGTGTTGATGGACTGCTACTGTTGCCGAACTGGATAAGTCGCGGATGTTGGTCCAGAGCCGACAGCGTCAGCTTGTGGTACTCTTTGTATACTTCCCGTATCTTGGCTGGAGGCTTCGCGCGCGCGTCAAGACGTTCAGCCATAGCAATATGTCGAGACCGATGGGATAGTGATGACAATCCAGCGAGTGAAGGCAGTCGTGCAGATCTTGAGTTTCGCTTATCTACGTCATTCGACGCGTCTTGACGCGTGCTTTCCCCAATTCCTCCCCCAAAACCCAACAAACCCAGCACACCCAAATGGACTCAACAAACTCACATCACGTACATCGATATCGGAATGCCGCCAAAGACGAGGTCATCACACCATGAACGGCTGGATCCTTTGCCAAGACAAAGCAAGATCGCGGCAATACGGACAACATCAAAACACCTCCGAAAGTCGCCACCAAGGCTCAAGAAGAGAGACTCGACGTTGACACAGATCGGGTGGATACAGCAGTTGCCTTCGGCTCCTCATCTGGAGCCACAACGGCCGATCCCGATCTCTAGCGATGCTGAAGATGAAGATGAGGACTACAGGCCACAGCCCAAGAAGAGGCGGAAGACTGCCAGTGCCGTCAAGACGCGAGAAAAGGCCAAGAAAGGACAATACAAGGTCTCAAAATCGCAGGATACATTGACTCAAATGCCATGGACCATGTCAGGCTATGTCGGCGACAGCTACGATACAGGGGAGGAGGACCACCTAGCGATGGTTGACGAAAGGATACATCCGCTGCCTAGCGCGCAGCCGAAGCAGACTGCACGTCGACCAAAGCCACGGCGAAGGCCTTCTCCTCTGGCCAATGCTGGGGAGACGCAGATGCAAGGCGACGGTCTGCTCGGTGCATGTTTTCAATCTGACCCGGACGAGAGCTCAGAGCTGGAGTCAGCATCGAAAGCAAGTCTGCGCCCATCGCAACTAGAGCAGTTTGCATCTTCGCAACCTGAGAAGGAAAGTACACGACCTTCGACAGCAGAGTCAAAGACAGCCGTAACGCCGAGATATAGGCGGACTCTGGAAGTGCCCGATTCCGCAGGATCAGAGGATGTACTTGCTTCGACACACTCTGCGCGAACTGGCACAGGATATATTAGGTCGCCGCTCAAAGAGCGAAGCACTAACTTACCATCCGCGAAGTCTTTGGGATCTCAACGCAACGGCAAACATACCGTGCCTTTTCAACCTTCGACACGTGCGTGGTGTAGACTAGCCCGCGAGCGACATATATCTGTTGACAATTCCGACGAGTCGTCACCTTCTCGTGGTCAAGTGCGACTGGATGACGCTAAATCGCTGCCAAAGCCAATGGATCTACGGAAGGCTGACTTGGCTTTCACACCAGAAAGACCGGAGACTCTGCTTAGCAAGCAGCAAGGAGATGTTGATATGTCTTCTTCGCCAAGTCTCAGCCAGCCGGCGGAACAGACGGTGCCTACAAATGGTAGCCCTACAAGGAAGCGTACATTGGAAAGGGTGACGACGATTGCGGAATCTATCGACAGCGACATGGATCTGGACATGGACGCGGAGACCCCTTCAACTCAGCGTAAACTCTTCGATACACCTCCCAGCAACATAGGATTGCCTTACGCAATTCCGGCTCTCGCTTCAGACAGGCCGAACCTGACTTTTCCAGATGATGCGCCGCCCATCAATGATCCAGTGCATCCAGTTGAGGACAAACCGCCAGCTACAGCACCATCCTATAGCTTGCCGACATCTACTGTCTCCTCGCAGAAGTCCACATCTGGTGAAATCCCATCTCCGGAAGAGCGGGACTACTTGCCACTGCCCGATGCTGACGAGACGGTGCAAATGGTGCCTACCCAACGCACTGCGCATGGTGTTGATGAGGTCATCATATGGGCATCTCAGTCACCAATACACAAGAGTTGTCAGGCACAATCCGCGCAAGCTGAAGATCGTAGCGAAACTGTAGCAGCACTACCCGATGCCTTGTCGCCAAAGCAAGAGCCCGAGACTGCGCTGACAGTTACGGAGGGTAGCGATACGGAAAACATGCAACAACAGACCCAGACTTCTCCATCGCCGGCAATCACTCTCATCACCGAAGCTATTGCCACTGGAGATTCTGATGACGAAACAGAAGACGACCTCAATGATGGGTACCATGACGGAGAAGACTATGACGAAGACTACGAAAACCAATATCCTGACGACGAGTCACATAGCTACGAACAGCAAACTTACGATCCAGTAGAAGACGCTTTACAACGAGATGCCGCTAGAGCATGGAAGACAGAGACGCAGATACAGCGCGACGAGCAAAAGCAGGCGAAAGTGTATCGCGATCAGGAGGAGGGGGAGGAAGACATTGAATTTGTTCCGTCAAGCCAACCCTGGGAAATGAAAGTGCCATCCTCGCCACCATTACAAGATTCAAGCCGACGGCTTGCTCAGCTCGGCAGCCCACAACGGGTCGCAGATGAGAATATCGATGACCCAGGCTGCGCCAGTCGAGGTGGCGAAGACACCAACTTGGAACAGTCCTTGCCGCAAGTAATGCCTCCGCCAGACAAGCCGCAGGAATGGCCGCGACCCTCGCAGGTCAGTACCGTTATGGAGGATACTCAAAGAAGCAGACCACACTCATCGCATGGAGCTGTGCTAATGTGGGGACAGCAGTCTGTGCCTTCATCGCCGCATGAAGCAGATGTTGGCTTGCCTGAAGATCCGATTCAGGTGTCGCCGCAAGGAAAGTCACATCCACAGACGATGACTTCGTCATCTTCCTCGCCCTTTCCTTCGATACCGCCTGGCTTCAGCTTCCCGAAGAAGCGGATCCATACGGATACGCAGTTTAGTGGGTTGCAGGACTTTAGTCTGCCGCCACCGCCGCCTTTGCTCTTTTCGTCGTCAAGGGGTGAGCAGGGGAGCGATGAGTAATGTTTGAGATAGTGGATACATAGTACAATCATTTCCCTGCATTCTAGAAGACAGTTCAAGCACATCCCAATGAGGCATGTTTGCCAGTGAGCTATTGTTTCCTTTTACATCACTGACAAAGACATGCATTCCAGCGAATCAGGCTTTGCCTACCTAAGCGACGAAAGTTGTAACCGCCTCACCGGCCGCTTGCGACCTCGATCGATTTCGCGGCAATCGATCGTTACTCGGCGACGAACTTCCACAGCTTGTCCAGCTTAGCATCCAATACCTCGGCCGCCTGCTTCAGCTCCTTACTCGACCCCTCAGCCCCAGCAATAAGCGTACTTGGTTTGATCTGGACCACATCAGTCCCCTGCCCATCAGCTCTCTCAATGATATAAGCCTCCACAGGCACAAATAACCCCGCCGTAACATCATGCCTAAGCATTGTTATCGCAATCTGCGGGTTTCCGAATATGATGCGTGTTGCTTGCTTTCCATGCACGCCATAGAGGTGCATCCAGCCTCCATGCTCGAACTGTTGGAATTGCATGAAGCCGTGGTGTCCGAGGAGGGCGTTGGTAGCTGTTTCAAAAGATTCCTTGGAGTCGAGGGAGTTCAGGATGCTGAGACCTTCGACATCTTGTTTGATGCTGGAGTGGAGCTTGGCGAGAACTTCATTGTGTGGCTTGGGGATGAAGCGTGTGATTCTCGTGATGGCGTAGGTGTCTTCCTTGATCGTTGCCATGATGCTGTGGTCTTGGGTTGATGGCTTCAAGCCAGAGATGGAGTGCTATGGCTGTGAACACATACATGCAAGGTGCATGCGATTAGTGAACTATGACGTCGCTCTTCACCTTTGGTGCCGCTTTCCAGGAAGTCCTCCCAGCTTCTGGCCTACTATTGGTTTCCGGACGTTTGATCTGTCAAGCTGTATGCTTCTGTTTGTGAAAGATCTTGGCTTCCAGTGATTTTCTCGCCCGCCCTTCTCATGAAGCTTCCTGTGTTCGTATTGGTTGGCGTTCTGCTTCACCCAGTCTCTCACATCCCTTCTAAAGTCCTCACTCTTGAACCTCAGCGCCTTCATAGGGTCCTTTGGGAGCAGCAAGAGCAGCGCTCCTTGTAGTCCTCTCTTCCCGTCGTCCTGCTTGATCCTCGTGCCGTCCTCCGCATATCCATGTTCTTTCAGCTCTGTACGAAAGGCGGCTTTGGCACGGCGTTGCGCTTCTCTACGTATGGCGGGTTTCTTCGAAGCATCTAAGGGCACATTCACTCGCCAGTAGAGGCGTTTGGTGGCATCGAAAGCGGCCAACCTGCGCTGGGTCTTGATGTGAAGTGGATGTGAAGGATCCTCGGCAAAGGTTGTGGTGCTGTGGAGGGTTGTGCAGTTGATGGGACCTGGATGGCGCTGGTAGGTAAACTTGAGAAGAGGTTCATGGCGGCCAGACTTCTGTCTCAATGGCGCATCTTGCAATGGCTTGGACGGACTCTTCTCCGGCGGGGGGTCATCTCGTGCGGCCGATGTGGTAAACAGAGCAGCTCTCGATGTGTTGGATGTTGACTTCAACCCATATCGCGCGCTTGTCCTTGCTGCATTCCCCACCGACATGGACCTGTGCTCGATTGTGTAGCTCTGGCGAGAGAGGGAGAGAGTCACATGTTACTGCACAAACTGACATGGCACTGCAGAGTGAATTGCCAGTCTGACCAATCAAAATTTAGCGCCGCCCTCACACAAAGCCGTGAATCATTGCCCCTCGTTCTATTTCTCGACGTGTACAATACAATCCACCGGCACCACGAAGAATTATTCCGATACAACCACAGGCAACGAAGCCACTCTAAGATACACCGCACCAACTGAACAGCAGACAACATGCCCAAGAACAAGGGAAAGGTACGTCATAAAATGGAAGAGGAAGAGGCGACTTGAGCGAGCGAGCGAGCGAGCGCGCGCACATGACAGGAAAGAGGACAGAGGCTGATTCGAGTTTGCGAATAGGGTGGTAAGAACAGGAGGCGTGGAAAGAACGAGAATGACAATGAGAAGCGTGAACTCACATTCAAGGAGGAAGGCCAAGGTAAGACGATGTGGCGCACCGCAGCTGCCCGTGAGTTGGACAATACTGATCACATTGCTAGAGTACGCCCAAGTGATTAAGATGCTGGGCAACGGACGTCTGGAAGCACTCTGCTTCGACGGC
>KZ106738.1:76502-98510 GCA_000504385.2 Exutisphaerella laricina CBS 326.52
AGCTCCGCAAGAAGGTCTGGATCAACCAAGGCGACATCATCCTCCTCTCCCTTCGAGACTACCAAGACGAGAAGGGCGACGTGATCCTCAAGTATAGCGCAGACGAGGCTCGCAGCTTGAAGGCGTACGGCGAGCTCCCGGAGAGTGCAAAGATCAACGAGACCGACACATACGGCGGCGACGAGGAAGGAGGCATTGGCTTCGACTTCGGAGAGGACGACGAGTCAGGCTCTGGGGAAGAGATCGATGTTGACGACATCTAAGTTGACGAAGAAGAGACTCTGGTAACGCTAGTGAGTACAACAAGACAAGGCGGAAGGGCTACACAGCAACTCAGACTACACGAATTCGCGTGGGGATGAAAGCACTGTGGCTCCTAGACAAATGCGCTTTGTGGGATGCTGTGTGGCCCCGCCATCAGTATGATTGGCATTGATTGCTAACAACATTCCTCCTCCTATAGGTTCTCACGACTTGTCGGGCTGGACTGTGGTACTGGAGGGGCTGACGTGGGTACAGGTGTGCGCTGGCAATGCAGGTGGAGAAAGCGCGCGGTGGAGCTCTCAAGCATGACCGCGATGCTGTAAGGCATAGTCTTACGGCTCAAATGCGCTTCATGCATAGCGACCTCATCTATGCTGACTGGCGACACGAGTAGATACGCAATGGCATTCGGGTTTCTGCTAGCGTTGCACCAGGGACAAGGTGAATGAGTGCTCGACATTCACTCCTTGCTCCATGATTTCGATGTTCTTGAGCTGCAATCCGTACCTTAAATGCCACTTTTGATCATATATTGTGCTGTGCGCTATTTTGAGTTGTGGCACTTCGCGTGGCGTACCTGTCTCGGATCGTCGCCTCAGGCTTGGCATGGTACGTCCACCCACCCGTCAATGCTCACCGCGCCGAACGACGTGACATTATTCGTTGTTGACTGAGACGGAACACAAGTCAGGCATCGACATTTCTTGCTGAAGCGAATCCTTGCGCCGAGTGTGTAGGGGGGTACGCCTGCCTGGTCTTTGTACACCTTGATCTTCACCCACCGCTTCCAGCCAGCCCGCGGCCATATGACGACCCGGATACGGTTTTTGAGCGATTCTTAACACGGCATAACGAGCTAGCGAAATGCCTTCGATATTGCACGAAGACGACAAGCAGACGGTCAAGCGCACTGTGCCCAAGGCGTCGAACAAGATCCACGCTGTTGCCGTCGCCAAACTATACATTGCCTATCCGAATCGATCACGATGGAATTATACCGGACTTCAGGGCGCTGCAGTCCTCGCGAACGACCTCGTAGGCAACACCTTCTGGATCAAACTGGTCGATGTCTCGCCAGCGAATAGAGGCGTGCTGTGGGACCAGGAGATCTACGACACCTTTCAATATAACCAAGACCGGACGTTCTTCCATACATTCGAGCTGGAGGATTGTCTGGCGGGATTGAGCTTCGCGGATGAGAAAGAAGCCAAGCAATTTAAGAAGAAGATGGACGAGAGGGAGAAGAATGCGCACAAGAACACTAGGGGTAAACCTTTCGCGAGTGGTCCGGCACAGACGCCTGCAGTGTACGGTGGAGGACAGCCGATACCCCAGCCAGATAGTGGAGGTGGTAGGAAGGGTGGCCTGCTCGGAAGATTCAGCAGGCACAAGCACGACACGCAGACGGGCCCCGCGCAAAGCATCATTCCACCAAAAGGCGTCGAGATACAAAACTCTCATGCGCTTAGCCCTACGATGACACCCAACAGAAGTCGTGCGACAAGTGCAAGCGAGATTGACTTGACAGATCCAGCAGTGCAGGCTGTACTGGCAGACTTGCTGCAGATGGGCATTACGGAAGATCAGATCGAGGAGCATTCAGGCTTCATTAAGAGCTATCTTGAGCAGAACAAAGCTACTGCTGCCGCTGACGCTGAGAAGAGTATGAGAGCAGCAAGAGCTCCACCGCCTCCACCACCACCAGCAGCTGCCAATCTCAGTCCTCAGAACACAGGGAGCTCGAAATCAGGTCGAGGACCTCCTCCAGCTCCTCCGCCATCAAGAAGAACGGCAGGTGGCGCTGCGCAAAGACCTCCAAGCCCAAGTCCAAGTCCACCTCGAGAACCTTCACCGCAGAGACCACGGTTCAGAGTCCCTCCTCCACTGGAAGGGGCTGGTAGCAAAGTCAACAACTCACCTTCATTACCAAATCGCAATAGAGCTGCAAGTGCAAGTAATGCAGGTCCTCCACCTCCTCCAAGAGGTCCACCTTTACCCGCGAAAGAGCCGTTGGACGATGGACAAGCAGCAGGCTTCCGTGTTCCTCCACCCTTCGAAGGCAAGCGCGTGGCTAGTAACCCGGCGCCTCTACCTCCACCCCGGGGAAGTGCAGCACCTCCGCCTCCGCCTCGCAGCAATGCTGTGCCTCCTCCTCCTCCTCCTCCTCCTCCACCGCCTCGAGACTCGCAAAACCCAAGCACGGGCTCATTCTCCACAGAGGGCCCCCCTCCACCACCTCCTTTGCCTCCCACTTCTTCGAGACCTATTCCACCTGCGCCAGCAGCACCTCCATTACTTCCTCCGAATGCATCCTCAGGACCTCCTCCACCACCTCCTTTGCCGCCAACCTCAAATCAAGCCCCCCCTCCCCCACCTTTGCCACCCACAGCCGCACCAAACGGTGGTCCACCTCCCCCACCACCTATGCCACCACGCGGCGCAGGAGCGCCAGGAATTGGCGACGACACTGCTGCAGCTGCGGCGCCAAAAGCTCCACAACCAGGACGAGGTGCACTTCTTTCGGAAATTCAAGGTGGTGCCAGGCTCAAGAAGGTCAGTGACAACGAGAAGAAGGATCGGTCGGCAGCGATGGTGCCTGGGAGTGAGGCGTCTGCGCCTAGTGCAGCGCCGAGCAGTGGCGCTGGTGGAGATGCCGCGCAAGGTGGATTGGCGGGAGCGTTGGCTAGCGCGCTGGCTGCGAGGAAGAGCAAAGTTAGTCATTCTGGTGAGTCAGTCTCGTTCCTTGATGTGTTTAAAAAGGGGGTTTCGCGATGCTTATTCTGTGATGCTAATGTGATTCTGTAGATGATGAGAAGGATGATGATGATTGGTGAGGGAGCTAGTAGGTATGCCACGAGAGGTGAGCGCGAAACTTGACGTGTTGGAGAAGATGAATGCATGTGTACATAACTTGCATAAGTGGTATCGACCGATGACCACATCGCCGACGCTCCTCTGCCACTTCCACTCTAATGGCATCTGCCTGCCGGTATTCTTTCATCAACGGTCTAAAGCTGGAGGATCTGCGGCTACAGACGCAAATGCTCGAAGGCAGGACGACTCGTCTCCTGGCTTATGTCAGCAGCGCAATCTTTGTTCACACCAGCCATCGCAGCGCTTGTTCCTCGGTATACACGCACCACATACACCTTGAGCATGACTGTTTCCCGAATGTTGAGCCCTGGAGAATGGGAGAAAAGCCGTTAACCCTATTCGCCAGATCATGTACCTCCCATCTTCAAGATCGACGCGACTATGGTAGCCAAGACAGGAGGACTCGATAGCACGACGTGCAAACGCAGAAGCCGCAGCCATGAGCCCCTTTTGCCCGAAGCAAAACTTGATCAGTGGTACCGGAAGTGTACGACACTTACCAGAATTCGGGACACGGAAAGAGTGGTGCATTCTGATGAGATAATGGAGGGTATACGTACGATGAAAAATCACGGTCCAGAGAGCGGATCAGTCATTGTCTTTCCGCTTTCTTGCCTTGTTCCAATATCGCGATGTGTTTAGAGGTGGGATGTCAGAGTATTCCTCCTCTGCCAGTTTGATGATTTTTTAAGCATCGCCCCATCATTGCCGAGTCCTTCCTTCTCCTCCCGCTCTTCTACTGACCCCTTTCCCATTATTCCCACCTCGATCTCTGTGCCCCTCCCAAGCGACGAAATTGGTCCCAAACTGCTTCCCCTCCCCATAGTCTCCGATGCTCGGCCGTTCTTTCCCCCCTTCCAGGTACGCTTACTACTCTCTTTCTTGACAGGGTTGTCAGCCAGCTGTGTTATGTCGTTGAGCAATGCCATGAAGGTGACGTACATATAGTGGAAGGTGTGGTGTGTTGTATGGTTTGTGATGGGGTCCCAATAAGTGCGACTGTGTATGTAGAAGGCGGTAATGTTACTGTTGGTATTTATCCCTTATCAGAGGCTGCGAATGTCAGCAGACAGTGTTATTTAAAAATAGGCCTCCTGCAAGCGACAGCCCGGGGGGCATTTGACTTATCATCGGTTGACTACAATAGAATGGAAACCTCTCGTTTGGTTCT
This sequence comes from Exutisphaerella laricina CBS 326.52, assembly GCA_000504385.2. Taxonomy (NCBI): domain Eukaryota; kingdom Fungi; phylum Ascomycota; class Dothideomycetes; order Mycosphaerellales; family Mycosphaerellaceae; genus Exutisphaerella; species Exutisphaerella laricina. The sequence continues at coordinate 80,812 of KZ106738.1, forward strand.
CACTCTGCTTTCCTAGAGCATATGCAAGTCGGCATGGGCGGATTTAAGCTGACATTGCAACGGCATTGCGGAACTTTGCAGCCGCATTGAACCTATTCAGGCCCCATTCAAAGCAATGCTGCAGACATGAACGGGCTATATGAAAAGACTATCGCCGTTGATATCCCTCATATATGGTCGACATGTTTGCTGGTCCGTTGCACGTCTTGCGATGCAATGTTCTGTCTATGCATAGGCCTCCAGTATCGGCACATACGTCTCGTAAGCAGGACCATCTGTTGGCTCGATGGAGAACATGTAGTCGGCCCACCTAAAGTTGTCAGTAACGATAAGGTCAATACATCCTGAAAGATATGCTACATACCAAGGTCCGGCAGCCCACCACAAAGCACCAGCCCACACATCCGAGTTCTTCTGGACATAGTCCAGCATATCCTTCACAGCCGCTTCACAAACTTGATTGACGGCACCCGCAAACTCACCAACAAGACCGATTTTGCCGTTGTCGCTCAGCCACTGTGTCGCAAGCTCAAGTCTCTCGCTCCCAATCGTTCCACTAACGCAAGTCTCACTCGTGCCACTACCATCGGAGTCAAGGTACTGGTGCATTTGGTAGATGAGCTTGTCTTGCGAATCGGTCAAGTTGCCCATAGTCTCGGCATTGGTCTTGCCATCTGTGCCGGTTGCGTTGGTCCAGGACCACGCTCCAGTGTATGCGTTGCCTTCGACCGTGATGTATTGAGATGACGCACCAGCGGCTCGGATGCCATCAATAGCGGCTTGATTGAGCTGAGCGACTAGTTCGCCTGCCATGTCATGGAACTGCAGAGGCGGTCAGCAGAAAAACGTTTCGCTTAAAAGGAGTGGGCTTACCTCATTGTTCGTGTCAAAGATAACCATGTCATTGTCCTTGTATTCAGTCGCCAGAGTCGTCCAAAAAGTCTTGAAGTCGCTCGTACTCGTTATGATGCTGCCATCATACCGGCCATAGTTGTGCGGAACGATCATAGCATAGGCATTCTTCTCAGTGATGTAGGTGACAGTTTCGGTCAAATTGCCAAGGTATGCCGCATCGCAGGTTCCAGTCATGGTGCCAGGGATGATACGTTCCATGAGGATATTTATGCGGAAGGTGTTCATGCCGGCAGCAAGGAATGTATCGATCGTTGTCAAGTTTGGCCAGATATAGTCGGTGCCATATGTACCTGGAATGTTGGCTTCGCCGAACTCTGGTCCGGACTCATTGACGCCCCAAAAAGACACGCCGGTCCGATGTGTGCTGCTCGCGCCATTGCTGGCACGGCTTCTGAACGTGGGAGTAGCACATGCCCCTGAAAGCGAGCTTACCAGCGCGAGCATAGCAGTAGAACGCATGTTGGTGGTTCAAGTCACCTGTAAAGAACGGCAGCAATTGACCAGCAGAATGGAGGAAGGTGGGCAGTAAGACTGTGGTGAAGAAGAGGACTGCGGTGTTACTGAACGTTGGACGTCGAGACTTTGTATGTCACGCAGCGTGTACCCTTTTGCCGAGCAATTCTGGAACATTGCTATAGCCTGTTACAAGTAGGACGCCGTGGAGTCTCGCAATATCCAAGCGAGAAGAAATACGCAGCATTTGCAGGTCGAGCCACATGGTATGAGCTTGACGCTCACGCAGCCATGCACGGGCGAGCAGGTTTGAAGCACGTGTATGCCACAGGCCCACAGCAGCGTCTGACGGTGCCATCACGCAGCAGATAGACAATGGGGCAGACTGTGTGCACAACGTGGTTGACCGAGTGCCTATACGAGTTCCACCTTTGACATATAGATAGATGACTCGGGGCTCGCTTGCAGAAGACGACCAGGTTCGTGTTTCAGCTGTATTTTGACGATTGGTGGGACCAAGAAGATGAGGACCGGCCACTGAAGTCCGGCGAGAACGGGTTAGCCTGTAGGTGGTTATATCGAAGACAAACTGCGATAGTGCTCATCAATTTGCTGCCGTCGACGCAAAACCGCCGCAAGAACACATGCTCGTCCTTCTTCTTTGGTCAGGATCCCGTCTGCTGCCAAAGTGCCTTAGCAGAAACGCTTCGCCTTCTCGACGAGGGGGCACGATGATGGGTTGATCTAGTTGATGACTTGATGTGTGTGTGTCAACGCGTCTGATACTGAAGATGTAAGTACTCGAAGAAAGGAAGTCGCGCTATAAACAATCAAAACAAGTCATGCCCTGTGGGCTGACGTAAGCATGCCTTACGTCACCGATCATCCATCAACTTCATGCAATCTTGATGTAGGAGAGACGAAGGTTCTATGGAAGCTACGAGTATATATGTATAGAGATTGCAGCCTTAGGCACAACTGTAGCCGATATCCGCGCTGCATGCCTCGCGAGTCGTGGCTACACTGCATGCCTCATGAGTCGTGCTGTGCTGTATGCCTCAGGCATCAAGTGATCTTCTATCAATGCCACTGATGATAGCTTCTTCTTGAGCAGGAGGTACTGTCTGTACGAGGACTTTATCTTCGGAATAATGATGCCCTCCCGCGTGGCTGTCCAGGGAAGTGGATGGAGCGTTGCTTACCCAAGACACACGTAAACTCCACGACGGCCGATTATTCATCATCATGCAGCGGCCACACCTCGTACCTCGGTGTAGCAGTGCAGCTGGCCTACTCTTGATCCCGTATACACTGTGCACAGTACGTATCATTCTTATTGTTCAGAGCAGACAGTCACCATCGATCAGGTCATCGCATATTATTCAATGCATGGACTGACTGCACGCGGACCTGGAAAGAAGTGAAGCCGACTCCTTATACGAAGAAGCTGGTCCGTGCAATCTTACACAAAACGCATTAACCCTAACCCTTAGCCCTCCATTGGATCTGCGCGGGCGTGAACGCCAGGCTCCGGCACGTCTTTCACTCCGAGTCTCACCTCACCCTCTCATATGACCAGACTTCGGCTCCGTTCGCTCCTTTGGGGAAAAAGGTCTTTGTCGGGTCATTTGATGCTGCGCGAAATGTCGGTATAATGCAGCATCGTAAGTTCTGCCAGTTGTAAGTACTAGACTCTCCATTACAACTTGTTCCGTTCTGTACGCAAGGCAGTCGCATCTCCTCTCACTGAGCTGCACCACTGGTTCGATGGCCTGCGGTATTATGTCGGGACAGAAGCTCCAGCGTAAGCAACGTAGCAGTCAACGTTATGACGAAGCACCACAATTCAAAATCCTGCTCACCAATGGACGTTTCCCGGTATCCCTTGACCTGGCTGGACAACTCCGGAAGGCTGGCTATCAGGTCTTCGTTGTCGATCCAATGAAGTACCATGTTTGCAAGTTCTCTACGGCCACGAAACGATGCAAAGTGGTTCCTGCTCCGAACGATGATCCCGTGGGCTATATTGAGGCGGTAAAGTACTATGCGATCAAGTGGGATGTCCATATGATTCTGCCCATACACGAAGAGATTTTCTATCTTGCTGCAAGCGGCGAGCAGGAAATCCTGTCTAGACTGTTCGCGCCATCTTTCGACTTGCTGATCAAGCTACACCACAAGTTCGAGTTCTCCAAGCTGATGAAGAATGCTGGCCTTGACGTTCCAGAAACGTACTTGTGTAAGAACATGGACGATGTGCAGCGACTACCCATCGACAAATACCCTGACGGACTTGCACTGAAGCCTTGCTTTGGGCGTGCATCAACCTGTATCCACCATCTCAAGCCTGGCGAGCCACTCCCTGTGGATATTGATGTTGGCGAACATAATCACTGGGTAGCGCAAGAGTGGTTGATCGGCAACCGATATCGTAGCTACAGCATAGTGCAAAACGGCCAACTCGAAGCAACTAGTCTATATCCCGTGCTTGAGACCATGGATGGCAGAAGCAGCAGCAGCAGCGACTTCCTCCAGCAAACATTTCACGCGGGCATTTATGACTACATCCGAAGCTTCGTGGTAAGTATGCCAGCATTCAGCGGGCAGATCGCGTTCGACTTCATTGAGGACATCAATGGTATTTGGGCCATCGAGTGCAGTCCTCGAGCAACATCGGGGCTACACCTTTGGAGCAACACGCCATTCCTAGCACGGGCTATCACTGGCACATTACCCAAAGAGGAAATCGAGCGTCCTATACGACCTTCGAGAAAGATGCTCGGACCCGAGAACCATGCAAAACTCGCAGCAGGAGTGCTCACGAGCCAGCAAGAGCATGTTGCAGTTGGCGTTCCGGCTCGGCATCTGCAGAAATTCATGTTCACAAGAGATGATATCCGAACATGGCGGGATTACATACCAACCTTTGCGCAGCCTTTCCTCCCAGGCGAGCACTATCGCATATATCGACGAGGTAATATGCAGCGGCTGACTAAGTTTGAGTCGCAGCTGGCATGGGAACCGAAAGGGGAGGAGTGGGCTGCGATTCAGATGATGCTGGGGAAGGATGAAGCGGATTATGAGAAGAAGGTCAGGGAAACGGTGGATAGTCGTCATCATCATCATCACTATCATGATCATCATCAAAAGAATGAGCTGGACCTGTGGAATTGACAACCACCGTTCAAGGTCGAGCCTGCGCTGGGCACGACTTTGGTTCTTGTGATTACTGCTTTGCAGATTGAGACCTGGAGGTTTGTGGTGGGTCTGTTGAAGGTGTTTGGTCAGTGATGAATATGTGACTACAATCCACCGAACTAAAAAGCACGTATCCATGTGTCCATTTCTGGGACGTCCAGCAACGCTTTCCATGCCTCGCCTTTGCTCTCTGGCCGATAGTTGAGATTCATGCCTAAGGAGACTCATGGCTCTCCACCAGCAAAGAATCCGGTTGAGAGCATAACTCCGGCCGTGAATGGAATATCTTCTGTAGTCTACAACGATGGACATGGCGAGGTCTAGTTGGATGAACTTCGATGTGGCAGCCTCAGGCTTAGAGGGTGTTTCAGCCACTGACTAGGATACTTTGGAAAGCGCCCGCAGCATAGCACAGTAACAATCAAGTATCCCTACACATGGCCATCAATCCTGAAGGTGAACATCAACATCAACATCATCGCCATGAAACAGACGATGTATAGCAGAATACAGGCAGGTGAACGGTGAATCGTGAAATCCTTTGTCAGATCTGGCTTGTGAAGCGCTTTGGGCCGATGAGGCAAACACATCGTCATCATCGTCGCCGCTGCCCGCTTCCACAGCATCACATGCACTTCGTCACAGACTGTCTCCCAACGCTGAGCTACTAAATCCTCTGTAGAACAACCACAAACCGACAATTCACCACGACAAACACCATGTCAGGCTCCCGCATCCCCAACGAAGCACCGCCATCCTACGAGCAAGTCACTGGGTCCTCGCAAGCATCGTCGAACCCAGCGCAGTCGAACGCTGCCTCAAGCAGCAACAATGCGAGTGCTCGCCTGAACGTACCCAGTGCCGACAAGAATGGCATTCCTACCGCATACCGACGAAGCATGGAGGACGAACAGCGGCCTCTTCCCAAAGGTTGGGTGCGCACATTCGATCCTCAGAGCGAGCACCAGTTCTTCGTCGACACTACCAAAGATCCGCCACGATCCATCTGGCACCACCCGTACGATGACGACGAGTACCTTGCATCTTTACCCAGCGAAGAGCGCGAGCGCGTAGAGCAGGAGAGCATGTCCAACATGCTAGGGAATGGCAACCACGCGAGCAAAGAGCACATGATCCACGCACACTCCGACGATGATGATGACCACCAGCATGCGGCAGCAGGCTCATCTGCAGCAGCAGCCAGCCCTGAGCTGCCGCCACGTCCTAGCAAAGGCAAGCAGTCAGAGCAGCGCACTTTTGGTCGCAAACTGAAAGACAAGGTTACTGGCATGACGCACGAGGAGCGTGTGGCGGAGCGCAAGAGGCAAGCGGAGGAAGAGCGACGCGTGTACGAGCAGCATTTGCGCATGCGACAAGCTATGACCAAGGCTATGCAGACTGGACAGCCGCAGCTGTTGGGCAAGGACAAAGACGGCAAGGTATGTCTTGACGCTGTAGTAGATATGGTGATTCATTAATCGCTGACTTTTCGCAGGACGTCTACGTCGAACCACCGCAGCAAGGCAATTACGGCGGAATGTACGGGAATGGTTACGGTTACAATCCATATCAGTCACCACCCGGAGTCTACACTACCCCGAACGCACGCTACATCAGACCTCAGGGGCCGTACGGGCGCCCAGGATACGGCGGCTATGGCTATGGTGGGGGCTATGGTGGGGGCTACGGCATGCCGCTCGCTCTGGGTGGTGGTCTTCTGGGAGGTGCATTGCTTGGAAGTGCCCTGCTGTTCTAAGCAAACAAGCAAAAGTCCCGTTGAATGCTACCTAAAGCACAAGCGTGATCGAGGAGGACTTACGGTACAAACCAGAAGATCAAGCATAGGGTCTTGATAGGATAAAAGCGGTGGAGACAGGCCGGTTAGATGATGGCACGGTTACGAAACAGATACCTACGAGGGCAAGAAAGCGCCTATGACTTGACAGCTGTTGTTCAGGGTTGGCCTTCCTCGTGACGACTGACTGAAGTACTCCATGACACAAATCTCTCATCTGCTGCCCGGCGATTGGCCATAACGATCGTCGCGGCTTCTTGTCAATGCGGAGGGATGTATCGCCGGGTCCGACTTTTGAGGTTTCTGACGGCTTCTCTCAGCTTGCTGATGAATCAATATGAATATGATTAACAGAAACACAGTCCTCCACGGGGTGCATCCTCTTATCTTTCCAACCTGGAGCACTATGCAGGCCAGAGACGACCGCCTCGAGTGCCGTGCAAAACAGATACGTAGTCCGATGGCTTGAGCCGAGTGATCAGCTTGTTTTTTTGACGGCACTTATCAAATCAATGATGTTGTAGTATCCCACAAGCAGTAGTATAGACACGCACGTCTACTACGTACTGCGGATGGATGCCTCGGGGCTGACATTAACATTCTCCTCCTCGAGATGTCGTGGAGGCGTGTGCCAGGGCAATGGGTGTTGCAGTCGAAAACACAATACGAGCTACGACGGAGAACTCGACTCACTTGCCATGCGAGAACAACTTCAAAGATTGAAAGTGTTGACGCATATCACCTTCTCCTCAGGTCCGATATCGGAGCTGAGATACCGGCTAAAGCACATCATTCACCGACAAAATCCTACTATGAAACTTTCTACCGCACGGACACCACTTCGCCTTCTTGCCTATAACACAACCTTGGTGTTGCATTAGCGATTCGTGAATGGCAGCGATTTTGAAACCCTTCTCTTGGTTCTATTACGAGTTCGGCCTTGCCAGCGTCCAGGACACTGGTCGAAATGCCTGGCTCATCATATTGGCGCGGTCTTTGCGCATGTTTGCCTATGGAACAAATGCCTTGGTACTTGGTATGTCAGTTTGCAAATGGTGACCAAGATGCATGTATGATGTGGTCGTGTACTGATTTAATCTGTACAGCATTGTTCTTTAGCGAGATTGGCTTTTCCGACAACAGGATCGGGCTGTTCATGACCCTGACCTTATTGGGTGATGTGTTCTTGGGAACTTTCCTAACACTCATCGCAGATCGCGTGGGTAGACGGAAGATCTTGTTTGGCGGCTCGTTCCTGATGGTAGCAACAGGAGTGGTCTTCGCCTACTTTGAGAACTTCTGGGTGCTGCTTTTCGCCGCAGTAATAGGAGTTGTCAGTGCTACAGGCGGCGACTTTGGCCCTTTCAGGAGTATAGAGGAGTCGGTATTGTCACAACTGACGACACCGAAGTCCAGAGCAGACGTCTTGTCCTGGTATGTCACTCTTTCCGCTGTCGGTTCTACGCTGGGGAGCGAAGCATCTGGCAGGATCATTGAATATCTCCAGGCTGAAGACGGCTGGACTTTGGCCAATGCTTACCACGCTTTGTTCTGGATCTATGCTGTCATGGGCGTAGTCAATGCTGTGCTTGTGCTTCTGCTCACGAACGCTTGCGAGGCGGACAATCAGCTGGAGAAGTATACCCAAGTGCCACAAAGGGAAGATTCGCAAGATGACAGCATCGAGCTTGTTGATAGCCCGAATACTCATACTGCTGCATTGACGCCGCCACCAGCAGCACCACCGCTCAAAGCAAAGTCGCGAATGTCATGGCTGTTTGGTTCCATGGGCAAGATCTCTCGACCCACTTTGACAATCGTGTGGAAGCTTTGGGTGCTGCTGGCAATAGACAGCTTGGCAGATGGCATGGTGCCATATTCTCTCACGAATTATTACGTGGACAACAAGTTCCATCCCTCGAAGGCGACATTGGGCGACTTGACATCAGTCAGCTACTTCTTGACAGCCATCGGAGGAGTATTCGCAGGTCCATTAGCACGCAAGATCGGCCTCGTCAACACTATGGTTTTTACACATATTCCATCATCTGCGGCGGTGCTAGTCTTTCCCTGGCCTCAAGCTTTGTGGCTGACAGCGATCTTGCTCTTCCTTCGCGCTGGACTGAACAATATGGATCAAGCGCCTCGATCTGCGCTGATAGCCGGCGTCGTCAAACCAGAAGAGCGAACAGCCGTCATGGGTATCACTTCAATGGTACGGACTTTAGCTGCTACTACAGGACCTATGGTGACCGGCTTGCTTGCTGGAAGCGATCGCTTCTGGATTGCTTTTGTGGCAGGCGGTGCATTTAGACTAACGTACGACGTTGGCTTGTGGGTGATCTTTGTCAACGTGGATTTGAATCAACATGAGCCGACAGGACCGGAAATGCGACAGAGTACACAACAGAGAGCATCAGAGGACGGTGTAGAGATGGCTAGCTTAGCTAGCTCGGACGATGAAGAAAGCATCAAATAGACATAATGAATCTTACGACCGAACCGTCCCGTACACCCAATACACCCCGTGCAGCGATATACCCGGTATACCGAGTTCCGATACTAGGCGAAGCGCGAGAGCTAGCCATTGCATATTTGCGAAGGCATATAAAGTGGGAGCCAATGTGTTTAATCAAACGAGAAGAAACTCCGACGTCATGTTCCTTGGTGTAAAGATAAATTGTACCGTTTTCCAATTGCTGGAAATCTCAAATTAGGTTTGTTGTTACGCAGGTTACTGTAGCAGCCTTCGATAGCATCGATCACATCTGTCCTTCTTACCAACTATACCGAAATTTGATCCAATCCTCTTTGTCTGTGCGATCGAGAAACTCCTCATTCTCGACACTTGCCTCTCTTTCGCCTTTGACAAGTGCAGCCGCCGCCTTGTCACGAGCCTTGTTGACGAAATAGTAATAGACGCCCAGGCAGATTGTGATGGCCTCGACAAGGACGATGGCAACCAACATACCACGAGTGCCAGTCTTATAGCGAGGCGCTTCGGCAGCCTTGAAGAGTTGTGGGCTGACAATATTGCCAACACACCAAAGGATAAAGGACATGGCAGAGCAGGTCAGCTTCTTGGAGTAGCCAGCAACGTTGCTTGTGATCAAACTGAACAGCACGGCATAACTTGCGGGAACACATAAGACAAGCCACACGGCCGCCGTACGCGCCCACTTATGGTCCGGTGAGAGTGTCTCCAACATCGCAATGCCAGCAAGGGTAGGGAGTGCGACGAAAAACATAATAATCGTGCGTCCATTCTTGAAACTGCTCGAGAGCACACCGGCAACCAGCATAGCCAAGCACTCAACGCCCCCGACTGGAAGAGTGAGAAGGGTGGTAGTCAGGCCTGTGTAACCCATGTCCTTGATGATCAGAGGCAAGAAGGAGCCCGCGATGTTGGTGATTTGACTGATACCACTCCAGAGAGCGATCATCCAGCACTGTGGATCCATAAGAGCCTCAAGTGCCTGGCTCCATTTGAAATGTGACGATCGTACACCGGTGCGGTTGTCGCGGAGCCGCTCCACAGCAATCACGCGCTGCCGAGGAGTGAGGAATCGAGCCTCAGTAGGGTCCGAGGGCAAAAAGAATAATATAACGAATGACCAGGCAACCGTGATAGCTCCGCATATGATGAAGATGTAGCGCCAGTTAGCCAGATGGCTGTCGATCGTCCCAACACCATATGCCAGAAGACCACCCACAATCGCTGCAAGGCCGACAAATGAGTACCATGCCCTGCCAACTTGTCGTTAGTCATGCACTTGAAAGTTGGAATGCTACAATACTCACGTCATCCGCAACCCTTGCTCTTCCTTCTTGTAAAAAGACCCGGTCAAGGCGATCCAGCATGGTCCTATGCCGGCTTCAAATATTCCCATCAAGAACCGAAGAATCATAAGACCACTGAAGTTCTACGTTTTGTCAGCCTTTCCGCACCAGGGCGAAGTTTGGGAAGGATAATTAGAGACCTGAGCTGCCGCACAGCAGATGACCATTACGCCCCAGATGAAGACGCTGAGTCCGGCGAACTTGCGAGTGGAGAAGCGTGCAAGCAGATACGAAGCGGGAGCCTCGGCCACTAAGTATCCAAAGTAGAATATCGATACAGTCCATGAGTACTCGTCGCCGACAAGATTGAGGTCGGTCTTCATTCCATAGATCGCAGCGTAACTGACAGTCACCTTGTCAAGGTACTGGAGCCCAAATGTCACGCAAAGCTATATGCAAACGTGTCAAGGCAATAATCCTCTGATGTCTTTGACATGTGTGGAGAACTTACCACTGGGAGCAGGAACAAATCGATCTTCCATCGCACTCGATTGGCTTCTTCCTCGCTATACTCGACGGATCCGGTCTCTGCAAGGAACCTCAGGGCGACATCCGCTTCTTTGTCGGTGACGATATCCTTCATCTCTCCCACCGAAGATTCGGCGACAGAACTCATGTTGGTGTCCAGCATCATGCTCTTGCCCTCAGTCGCCATAGTGGTCGCGTGCAAGGCACGGGTAGATCACGCTCGGCAGGATCTGTCAGTTAGCAAGAGTACGAGTGAATGTTCACAAAAAAAAAGCAATTTTCACGCCACAGCTATATCTCGCAGATATTTCGAAACAGTCCTAGATATATCCCGATCGAATGACCATTGCGATTCCAATCGCAGTGCAAGGCTTGGCGAGATAAGGCAGATAGATACTCAGTACGGCACATATCAGTCGGCTTTCATTATCTTTCCAGTCGGCTTTCACATATGCGCCGGCGGGTTTCGGGTCTCGGCTTTCACCAGGCACAGAAAAATGGAGAAGCTATTGCGATAACCACCCCGGCACCGCGTTCGAACATCCCATGTGTCAGTGCACGGCCGAGCATAATTGTTGCTTTTATGTGTTCAGCAAAGCTTCCACACACCCCTCTCTCCTCGACAGCACTAGCACTGAATCAGATCTGTATCGATGGCACCTGCACTTCTCCTCCCAACGCCGCCGGATTGTCCCAGGGAAGCACTCAAGCAACCGAAGGAGGCCGCCATTTGCGGACCACGCTCGATAACGGAGCGTAACAAGGCCTACTGGTCAACACAGCCGAAGCCATCTTTGCTCCATCGATCACTGCATGAGCGGCCGATTTTAGCGGTGAATGCATCCAAGAACTACATCACGCTGGAAGATGGCACAAAGATATTAGACGCCTGCGGTGGAGCTGCAGTTTCCATCATTGGACATGGAAATGCGGAGGTGGTCACGGCAATGGCAGAACAAGCTTCTTCTGTGGCATACATCCACACGCTGTCGTACACAACACGAGCGGCCGAGGATCTGGCCAAAGTTCTCGTTGGCCACAGACCTGGTGGACTTAGCAAAGCATTCTTCTTGGGCAGCGGTAGCGAAGCAAACGATGGGGCCATGAAACTCGCCCGCCAATTCTTTTTCGAGCGCGGTGAGGCCCAGCGAACGCACTTTATTGCTAGGAAGCAGGCATATCACGGCAACACCTGGGGCTCAATGAGTCTGTCCAACAACGTTTCGCGGCTAGTTCCCTACAAAGACGTTTTGCTGCCGAATGTCAGCCATGTGAGCCCTTGCTATCCCTACCAATACCAAAAAAGCGACGAATCGGATGCGGAGTATGTTCGACGCCTCGCTGTAGAACTGGACGAGGAATTCATGCGTGTCGGTCCGCATCGTGTCATTGCCTTCGTTGCCGAGACTGTCGGAGGTGCGACCAGTGGATGTATTACAGCTCCACCTGGATACTTTTCAGCAATGAAAGCCGTGTGCAGGAAGTACGGAGCGCTATTTATGCTGGACGAAGTCATGTGTGGTATGGGTCGCACTGGAACTCTGATGGCATGGGAACAGGAGGATGGCGATGCATCGCCGGACATTATGACGATCGGCAAGGGCCTCGGAGGCGGATATGCGCCGATCGCGGGCATCCTGGTCCATGAGCATATCATAAACCAGCTAGAACAGGGCACCGGGTGTTTCAACCATGGTCATACGTACCAAGCCCACCCTATGTCGTGTGCCGCTGCTCTAGCTGTTCAGAACATCGTCCAGCGCGAAGGTCTCGTGCAAAGGTGCGCGACGATGGGCAAGCTGCTCGAGTTAGGCTTGAAACGGAAACTCACAGATGAGCTGCACGTTGGCGATATCCGCGGACGCGGTCTCTTCTGGGCCATTGAGTTTGTTGAAGACAAGGCCGGCAGGACTCCGTTCGATCCGGCACTCAAGGTCGGTCTTTCCGTGCAGCGAGAAGCGCTCGAGCTCGGTGTCAATATTTACCCAGGAGCTGGTAGCGTCGACGGCGTAAAGGGCGACCATGTGCTCATCGCACCTCCCTACACCGTTACGGAGGAGGAGATCGAGACGATCATCAGCGTAGTTCTGGAGGCTTATAAGAGAGTAGTATGTAGACTCTAGAGAATTCGAACAACTAATATGCAAAGTTATAGCCTTATGACGATCCATCATCACTCAGGATCCCAGACATAAATCGTTATCGTTAGGACATAGGCTTAGGCTTCAATAGAAATCCTCAAAAGGCAATTGCGACATGTCCGCCATTGACCCAACCATGATCGAGGCCAGCAAGTCAGGGTCGATGGTAATGTTGTCATCATGGTGGTCAAACGAATATTCCTGATTCGAATCCCCTGCGCCAGGTAGCTGCTGTCCACGATCCTCACTTTCGGTACGGTGAAGCTCCCTTCCTTCAACAACATTTCGACGAAATCGACCCTTCTGGGCAAGGTCCAACAGTATTTCCGCCGCGTGTTCAGAGCCCGGTGTCCTGGTGCTTGGGCCGGGCTCAGATAGTGGGACCTCAGCCAAACGGTTTATGTGGTCTTCCAAATCTTCTAGCCCGCTCCTGCCCAGAAGCGGAAACCGCGATGCATCAGACTTGACATGCTCGTAGATGATTGACACTGTGGATAACGTGTCCTCCCATCCCTGAACGATCTTCCACAATTTACCAGTATCTTCTAGCCAAGCTAGAGCCCAGCTCAAATCATCTTGCGTCGACTTCACGCCCGGTGCCATGAACGGCCAAGCCTGCGCATAGAGGAGTGTGAATGTGGCCGAGTACACGCAGAATGCTACAAAAACGGTCTTGAGTTCAACGCCGCGTTTTTGTGCCGCTCTAAGTAGATCGACAATGCTTGCAGCTGACCCGAACAGTGTCTCGGAGTTTGCAACCCACCAACCGTCGGGGGGCTGACCTTTGATTAGAGGGGGTTCAATTGGTCCTGCCGGGAATGCACACCTATGTGGCAGAAAAGGAATGTATTCACGGTGTAGGAATAGTTGGTTGAGATGAAAGATTAGATTGACGAAGACAAATTGTTGTCCTTGGTTGCGCGCCACATGGGCTTGTAGGTTGGTATTACTTGGAGAGTAATGAAGCTTTTCAGACATGGAGAGATACCAGCAATCCAGCGCTGTTCTCATTCTACTCCAGAAGCTGCCTTCGTTCCAAGGTGAGCTTTGAGGGTTATCGGGCTCCAGACGGCGACCTCCGTTGCATATCCACTGAGACAGCGTTGACCAGATATCCAAACCCTTGATTATGAATGACAAACATTTATCGCAGTCGTCGCGTTCGCGAGCTACTGCCATCTCGTCAGATGTGCTCAGCGCCAAACGAAGCAGGTGCGGCGGCGGTTCGGTCGGCTCGGTCTGGAAGGTGAAATCCTCTTCACCGATCGGCATGGACAGGTCGAGTCTAGCGGCCTGGAAACTTTGCGGTCGGTACTTTCCACCACTTAAAAGACAATCAACAACGAAGGCGGCCCATATAGTGCGTCGTATGCATTCTTGCGAGCTGCGGTGCTCCAATATGCCGTCAGCACCTTCAGGTGACATGTCTCCGAGTTTGTTGGGCTCAGTTAATCTGGGTGTCAAAGCTTGCGCCATTCTGATGGCTATTCCTGCTAGGTCGTCAGTCAAGACATCGGTTTACAGAGTCAGTGAGGCATACCAGCCAACATCCAGGCGCGGGACCCATTACAAGCACCCCAGTGATGGAGACTGATCAATAACAACGATTGCACAACTCCAGGATCTGGACTGTCAAGGACGCGAGGCATTACCGCACTCTCCGCTCTCGCGGCGTAGAAAGCTCCGGCCGCTTCTGGACCTCCGTGCTGGGAGACCAATTCAGGGGCGAATCGAGCGGTCACAGAAAGTATGGCATATAGCCTTACAGCTTCCACACTACTTTCCAAAAGCTGGTCTGTGAATGATGGTCGGTGCAGAAATCCAAACTCGGGGAAAAGGCTCCGTAGCAAATCGGAAGCCTGAAGCAACAAGGCTGGCGTAGGTAGATCTTCACAACCAGTACCGGGGCCGGTCGATGATTGCGTGTTAGGGACTGCGTAGGAAGGAGCGGAAGAGGCTTTCCGGGGTCGCTTTGGGGCTGAGGGTAGGCGTGCAGCAGCGTGCGCTTCTCGGCGGCGACCTGCCTCCCTAGAGTCGACCAGACGGACTTTGCCCTTCACGAGCGGCGCACTCAGGCGGCAGTCGGTTCGAGAGACAATGGCGCATGCATGACATGGAGCGATGCCTTCATGGTGGCACTTGATCTTGGACCTGCTGTCGGCGCGCAAGCGGGGTCAGCGAATGGCACCTGGGGGTTGGAGGCGTGTGCTCCATACCGACAGTACTGGCACGCGATGGTCGTGCGCATGGCGTCGCGGAACAGAATGTGGAGAGGCGCGGCGGAGACGATGAGTCTGCGAAGATGCGACGGGGTGAGATGCGACGAGTGGAATGCGACGGGGTGGAACGCGAGATGCGAGATGCGAGATGCGAGACGCGAGATCCGCGGCAAGCTTAGGTAAGGTCGGGAAAGGTCGGGAAAGAGCGATAAGATAAGACAGCCCACGCGAACACCACCTCACGCCAGCAAGCTGAGTCGCCCCAGTCACGCCGACAAGCCTCGTATAATATGTCGGAGGCGGCTCTTTACCGCGCCTCCTGTGCGATCATTGTACCCTTCCGCCACAAGCATGTCGCCCGTCACGGAGGCCCTTGACGCTATCGCGGTGAGTCGTGTGGAGCTCGACGTGCCGACTCTTGGCCACGCCACCGGCCTCTGCTACGACAGCAACACATGTCAGTATCTCGGCATCCCGTTCGCCACCGTCCCAGGCAGGTTCCGGAGACCGCGACCGGCGCCTGCGCCTTGGCCTGATCGCCTCCTGGACGCAACCAGCTTTGGGTATGTTCGACGCAACGTCGCTGTCAACGCGATGTGTGTGTGACTGACTGGAGTCTACAAGGCCGTATTGCCCGCAGCCTCCGCGCGACTTTTACCCCATACCAGTCCCACCCAATCGCCCATGGGTGGCCGCTGCGCCATCGACTTCGTCGACAGAGTGCCTCAGTCTCAACATCAGCGTCCCTTTCACGCCCCACTCTCCCCGCTCAAAGGGACTTCCGGTGATGGTTTTCATGCATGGCGGAGCCTTCACATACGCCGCCGGCTCTGCCGCGATGTACGATGGCCGCGTGCTGGCAGATATCTCGCGCGATGAAGCCAGCAGCCCGACTATCATTATAACCCTGAACTACCGTCTGGGCGTGCTGGGCTTTTTGGCCAGTAAAGAGATCCGGGAGTACAACGCTTCCTTTGGGGAGGATGGCGTGGGTAACTATGGAATTCATGATCAGGTGGAGGCGCTTCGTTGGGTGAAGCGTCATATATCGGCATTTGGTGGTGACCCGGATCGTATCACGGCGTTTGGGCAGAGTGCTGGAGCAGGTATGCGACTTTCACTCCCAAACTCTGGGCATTCTTACCTGACTTGTGACCTCAATAGTCTCCATAAACGCCCACCTCCTCAGAGGCGAGCCGTTGTTTTCCGGTGCCGTCTTGCAGTCTGGGCTTCTGCCTCTCTGTGGCATAATGTCTGAGACCGAATATCAGGTAGTCTACGAGAAGCTGTTGCAGACGCTCGACATTCCATTCGATTTGTCACCCCAGGACCGCCTAAAGCGTCTTCTCGACGTTTCTGAAGACGAATTGACTGCCGCCATGGTTCCGGTGTTTATGACCCCGGTGATCACTCTGGCCCTGTGTGATGACGGAGTACTTCTGCCTGGGAAGATGCCATCATGGTCGGACTTCTCCACCGTCAAGGTACCAACTTGGTGCCCCAGAGTGATGGTCGGCGATGCTGCCAACGAATGCATCATCTGGAACAAGGCCTTTCGACATCACGATGCAGAATCTGTAGCCAGACTTGCCGAGTCATTCTTCACACCCGGCCAAGCTGCGAAGATCTTGAACTTATACGGGATCTCCCCCAACGCTTCCAAAGTAGAGGTCTTTGAAAGGATAGAGAAACTGTGCACGGATGCCATGTAGTAAGTATGAGTAGGAAAGGCGTTTTCCGATCCCTGACTGACGTGACTTGTCAGCCTGGCCCCAAACTACGATTTCATGCAAGCAAACCCCCACTGCTACGCCTATCATTTCGACGAACCCTCGACGTACGACAATGAGTGGGGAGGTCTCGCACATCATTCCCTCGAGAACATCTACATCTGGAACGTTCTCCGGCATACCTTGCCCCAAGAACAGCGAAAGCAAGCAGCGAGAATGGCTAGTCTTTGGCTACAATTCGCCGCTGCCGACAGACCTTGGCCTCCTTTTGGGCAGGACCATAATATCATGGTATTCGGCGGAGGGGAAGCAGCCCTGTTGACTCCTGCGCAAGATCAAAAGCGTGGATACAACGCGTGGAACGCTATCAGAGACCTAGGGGGGAAAGATCTGATCGAAACTTGGGGCAGATTTGCGTTTCAGCTATGCATTCTAAAGCGCGAGTTGATGGATCCAAATTTCGAACCGAAGGCTGTTCAGGTCCAGCCATTATTGCGCAAAGTCGGTGAAAGCCAAGAGCCTGGCGTGCTATAGTTAGCGTATCAAATGTCCTCTACGTACGCGTGCCATACATAGACCGTCTTCATGCTCAGCCCTGCTTCGTGCATGCTCTTACCCCTCCGTATAGGATAAGGTACGCGAAGTCGAATCTCGTCGGGTCGTAGTTAGCGTATATATAATTTTTTCTTAATGTTTATTAATGTTTATAGATTTTCATTCGTGCTTAGCAATGTTTTCTAATGTTTAATATTTTTATTAATGTTTATTGATTTTTATTAATGTTTATCGATTTTTATTAATGTTTATCGATTTTTATAAATGTTTAGGAATTTTTATTAATGTTTAGCGATTTTTACTTATATTTAGCGATTTTTATAAATGTTTAGGAATTTTTATTAAAGTTTAGGAATTTTTACTAATGTTTAGCGATTTTTATTTA